>NSJW01000893.1:0-76347 GCA_019955255.1 Castanospermum australe | reverse complement strand
AGAGTGTGTTTTCTAAAAATTGCAGAGAGAGAGAGCGCACTTCTAATCAATCATGCATGGCAAGTGGTGGGTATGCCACTGCATATCTACAAATTTTTTATACAAGGACAATGACATGCATGTAGGTTACTGTTTGAAAGGTATTACTTTACTCTGCCATTATTCTATGATAAATTAATGCATATATATTGTATATCTCCTGGTAAAAACTGTTATCTTGGTTTGATATTATCCAAAAATTCAGACAAATAAAATGGGAGGAACTGGGCAGGGAAGTGTTGGGAATAGTTGTGTTTTGACTTCGGCAATTGTTGACTTTTGACAATTCCTATCGGCGCCGAACCGCGTTATGTGGGTCGTTAGAATAATAAATGCTTCTCCTTTCCTTGTTTATTTTCCCTGAAAGTCACGCGGTCGGTACCAAGCACCGTCAGGAGTAAGGAGTAACGAAAACAATTGTATTATCGTTCAATTATTACTATCTTAATCACTGCTTTACGTGTATATTTGAATTAATTTTTTTATTATTAAAACAGTTTATAATTAAAATTTAAAAAAAAACTTTTAAAAAAAATAATTTTTTTCTTAAATTAAACTATTCCCAGACATATTATAAGTTAATTTATTACTCACTTGAGCATATAATAGTATTTTTTATCCCTGTTTTACAAATTCTAAACCTATAATTAATTCAAAATAGATCAACAATCTATAATTTTTCTTGGTAAGCAAAAAGTTTAGGTAGAGGGGAGATTATACTATTCCAATCTAAAATTAAGGTATGTCACAAGTTTCAGTAAAGACTTATAATGATACTTACAGGATAGAAATTAACCAAGGCCTTTGAAAATACACAGCTCGATCTTATCATTTGATTCAACTCACATTGTCCTCTAAATGCTTATTCACTCTTGTCCAACTAATTACTATAATTATGATTTTTTAACGTGATGTTTGGTATGTAAGAATGATGTTTTCATTCATACCTATTTCATGGAATAGAGCATTCCTATGTTTGTTTACGAAAAAAGATCATGGAATGGTGATTGCATTCCATGTCCATTCTATAAAATCAAAAATAGAGTATGAAATCCGTTCCCTCCTAGAGAAATAGGATTGAGATTCCATACTCTATGAAATAGGATTAAAATTATTTATTCATAATATACTGTTAAAAATTTTATATAATTACACCTATTGTCCTTCTTATTTTTTTTTATAATAAAATATTATCCTTTTTGATGTTTTTTCAGTATATGATGTAATTTTTTTATGGTCAAATTTTATGTATTTAATTACTTATTTAACCTTGATGTTATTGTAGTTTATCATTATAACTTTTAGTCTTAACGTAAATTTTTTGTCTTTGATTTAAAAACTTATTTATATGTAAAAATAAATATGAAGTATTTATTTGATGTGATAACATTATTCTTTTGAAATATGACAATATTTATTCTAATTAAATTATTAAAACATTAAAATTAAATATTATTGTTAATGTTAAAAAAAAAATTTCTTCTAAGGGGTATTTATGTCATTTATATCAATTTTAATTCCATTCCATAGTGATTATATGCACCAAACAGTAGAGTAGCTTGGAAAGACATTACATTCCAAAAGCTACAAAACTGTGTAGTAAGAATGATTATTTCATTCAATTCTATTCATATTTTATTCCGATTCCACACAATCATCATTTTGTGTACCAAACGTTACGTAAGGGTATGATTAGAATGATAAAAATTAGAATTAAATTGAATTGATTTGAGTTACATTAAATCAAATTGAATTAGAAACTAATTTTTATGTTTAAAACTCATTATAAAAATTATGATTTGAATTAATTTAGAAATTAAATTTTATGTTTGGAATACCGAAAAAAAAAGAATTGAATTGATTTTATTTTAAAAATTTTACATTTTTATCCTTTGTTTTAATAAACCTTCTCTTCCATTTCTAAATAAATGATTAAGATTAAAAAAATAAATTTAAATAAATTTCACCTAAATCTACTCAAATTCTCTCATTTTTAATAGAATTTCTAAAACAACTTAATTAAAATTCATGAGATTTCTAAGGATCTTTAAATCTTATCAATTCATATTTTATAATTTTTCAAACAACAAACTTCATTTATAAATGAAATCAAATCTTAAAATTATTGATTTCAAACGGACCATAAAATACCTAAATATATCAAAGTTTAATTATACTCTACACAAATCAAACATTTTTTTAAATGCTTTTTCTTATTTATCTGAACTCAATTATTATAGCTGTATTTGTGCCAATAATTTGATATTATTAAATTGGCTAAATATTTCAATACCGTTTGAATTCATACTGCCAAAATAATAAAAGTAGAATATTTCACTGAGACTTAGGTATCGGCAAAATATTTTTTAAGTTTTTCATTGTTTTTCTTCCTAAATTATATGAACTTATATCCTTGTTAATTGTATATATTGGTTTATCCAATTGTTATTATATAGTAACTTGGCGAAGCAGGAGAAGATTAAAGTTTTATATAGTGTAACAACTGTTAGTTATTTTTAATAAAAAATAAAAGTTTGAAATTGAAAAATGGGATTAATGAGATAGTGTGAGAGTTATAAGTCCCATATTGAATAGGATTGTATACATTAAAGAAAATATAATTGGCACTTAATCACATTCAAGGTAGATAAGCAAAGAATCAAGTACTCGTACGTGCGTGGGAAGTTAGTGGGAGCAACACATGTGAGTTGTTAGGTGCCCAAGCTTCTACTTGTGCATTTGTTGGTTACACATTAAATAGTCCCACTTATAGATTTTTTGATATTGATCGTAACATTTTATTTTTGAATTAAGTGATGCTATCTTTCATGAAAAAATAGTTTCCTTTTAAATCTACAAATAGTGGGGGCCAAGTAATTGAAAAGACAATATTGTTAAAACCTATTTCTTCTACTTCTTTATCATTAGAAGAAAATATAAATTTTGAGCCTAGAAGAAGTAAAAGAACTAAAGTTGAAAAGGATTTTGGTCCTGATTATTTGGTATACAATGTAGATGATAATCCAATCTCTTTTCAAGTAGCTTTAGCATCATCTAATTCAGATTTTTGAAAAGAAGCCATTAATGATGAAATTGATTCTCTTTTGTCTAATAGAACTTGGAAACTAGTTTATTTACCTCCTAGTTGTAAAACTATCAGTTGTAAATGGGTTCTAAGAAAAAAATAAAACCTGATGGTTTTATAGACAAGTATAAAGCAAGACTTGTTGCAAAAGAATATACTCAAAAGGAAAATTTGAATTTCTTTAATACTTTTTCTCCAGTAGCTAGAATTACTTCTATAAGGTTACTAATTGCTATAGCTGCTATTCATAATTTACATATTTATCAAATGGATGAAAAAACAACATTTTTAAATGATGATTTAGGTGAAGAAATTTACTTGAAACAACCTGACGGTTTTATTGTGGATGACCAAGAAAATAAAGTGTGTAAATTAACTAAGCCCTTATATGGGCTTAAACAAGCTCCAAAACAATGACATGAAAAATTTGATATATGTATGATTAATAATGGCTTCAGGTTTAGTGAGTGCGATAGATGTTTATATTATAGATCTTTTGGTGATGCATATGTGATCATTAGCCTATATATGGATGATTTGCTTATTTGTAGTACAAACATTTCTGTCATTGAACAAACCAAGGTTTTGCTTCATGGATAATTTTAGTATAAATGATCTTGGAGAAGCAAATGTTATTCTTGGAATGAAAATTACTAAAACAAATGATGGAATTTTCCTTGACCAAACACATTATGTTGAGAAAATTTTAAAGAAATATGATTTTATTAATTGTAAGCATGCTCCTACTCCTCTTGATCCTAGTGTTCATTTGTATGCTATCAAATGATAGATTTATTGTAAGGCAAAAAAGGTATGCTAGTGTGATAAGGAGTTTAAGATATTTGACTGATTGTACAGGACCTCACATTACTTATACAGTTCGATTGCTTGGAAGGTTTACCAGTAAATCAAGTATAGAACATTGTCACGCCACACAGCGTGTATTTAGATATTTATGTGGGACTAAAAATTATGGTCTATTTTATAAGAAATATCCTGCTATGGTTGAAGGATTTTTCGAGGCTGATTGGAAGTCCTTGTCAGGTGACTCCTTATCTACTTCTGGTTATATTTTTTACTTAGGGTAGTTGTGTTATATGTTGAAAATCAAAGAAACAACAAATAATTGTTAAATCAACAATGAAAGCCGAGCTAATAGCTTTGGCATTGTCTAGCGAATAGGCTAGTTGGTTGAAAGATATGTTAAATGAAATTCCTATATGGAAAAAGACAACACCGCCCATTTTAATTCATTGTGATAGTACTGTGACAATTGGTAGAGCACAAAATCGCTATTACAATGGCAAGTCCAAACCCATTAAAAGGAAGCAACAATATTGTGAGACCTTATTTAAATAATGATACCATTCATGTGAGTTATATAAGATCTAATGATAATCTTGCGGATCCGTTGACAAAATCTCTAATTAGAGAAAGGGTTTGGAGTACATCGAGGGAGATGGGGTTAAAGACCAAAGAAAAGTAAACTACATATGAGGATACCCAACCTAGTGATTAGAGATCCTGAGAACTAGGTTCAATGAGAATAACGAATCATAGAGTAGTTTGTAATAGGATGCACCCTATAAAGAGTATAAAATACTCATAACCCATTCCTAACGTATAAGTGCATCTACCTGCAATATTTTTAGGTTAAGCTTTGACTTTTAATGAATTCTGTAGCTCTTTTTGAGTGGGGTGTTAAAAATTTACAAGGACACCCTTGACAGAATTTACCTGCATGAGTGTAGGAATGGGGTCGTTCCTATGAGAATGAGGGTTTAAATTCTCTAAAGTAGTCATGAAAACCAAGATTACTTGCAAAGCCGTAATGTTGCGGCTTTAAGGGTTCAAAATTGCACCTAGTTTGCTATGTGCATGGTACAATGTCTTGGAATCCCCTGAGTAGTCATAGTTCAAGGCAACAGACCATTGTTGGCTGTGGACCAAACTTGTATCATCACTAAGTAGAGGTTCGAGGTAATGTTATCTCTATTATGCATAATAGACTGTCTCTATCCAAGTGTTACACCATAAAATATCTTTTATTAAAAATAAGTGGGGGATTGTTAGATATTTTTAATAAAAGATAAAAGTTTGAAATTGAAAAATAGGAGTAATGAGATAGTGTGGGAGTTACAAGTCCCATCTTGAATATAATTATACACATTTAAAGAGTATATAATTGACACTTAATTACATTTAAGGTAGATAAACAAAGAATTAAGTACTCGCACGTGCATGAAAAGTTGATGAGGAACAATACTTGTGAGATTTCTAATCCGTTCGATCACTCTGCTCTCCTAATCCATACCTCATCTCAAATTCACATTATTTTTATTCTTTTTTTTCTCATTTTACAGGTTTTGAAACAACAACAACGTTATATAATTTATTTCAAATTAAGTTCTACGTATAATTTGTTTTATTGGTATGAAAGTTCCACGTATAATTGGTAAAACGTTGTTGCAGGTTACTATAGGAGTTTAAATTTGATATGTTATTAGTGTAAAATATCTTACACTATACTCCTTTTGTTTCTTTTTATATATCATTTTATAAAAAAAAAGAATTATTTTACAGTTATTTTTCATTTTAAAAAATCAAGGAGTTATTCATTATTTATTTTCCAAATTTATCTTCGTCATAAATGGACTGAGAGGGGATTAATATAAAGTGTATAATATTTTGAATATTTTAATAAACAAATAATTAGCTAATTGCAATTATTTATTCTTACAATTGAAGTTATTTAATCACATTGCTTAACCCTTGTGCTTATGTGCTATTATTTTAAAAAAAAACTTATAAAAAGAAACGGATGAAGTAATAAAATTAGAAAAAAGAAATAGCTAGACAATCTGAATTAATTTGAAAAATTATTAGTTAAAATAAGTTGATATTATTATTGATTTTTGATGAATGAGCAGTTACAACAATTTCATCTTATTTAATAATGGGAAATGATGATTAACGCCGAAAGTTTTTGGTGAAAATTTTACAAAAGACTGAAACCGTAGTTATACAAGTGAATTATTCTTTGTTTTTTAATATTTTAAATATTAAATTTCATTATGATAAACACTCCTGATTTCTGTCAAAGTCATTTTAACAGTATTTTAAAAGATACTTTCGTAGGAAATAACATTGATGTTTAACAATTACTCAATTAGAACATATTTTCATTAAGAAACTTATTTTAAAATATTGGTGAATTAAAATTAAATATTTCTAAATACTTAATTGAAATTGATCTATTAATTTTTTAAAAGTGCATCAATTGAAGACTGATTAAATAATTCCATTATTAGTGTGCTGAGATTGATCCAAAATGTTCGAATCTCGATTCAGTTTTTGTGTCTATTGGCCCATTACTGGATTCAAAGAAGATTTTTCTCAACCCCACGAATAACAATTTGGGCACTATTTGTGAATATGGAATCTAGAGTGAAGTGATAATCAACAAATGAAAAGTTTTCTGAAAGATGTAGATATAGGGTTGCTACTTAAACATCTTGCTTAGATTGATATGTCATGATGAACGAAATATTGAAAAGGAAAATATTGATAATCAAGGAATTGTAAAAGCCACCATGGTCCTTTGTTAAAACTTGAATCATGATGATGTTGAAGCTGTGAGGCGACTTGGTTCATGGTTCAAGGCCCCCTGTTTTGGCTCCAAGCTAAGTTGAAGCTGAGTACCAACTAGTTCAATGGTCAAAAGCCACCTGTTTTGGTTCCAGCTAAGTTGAGGCTAAGCGTCAAGTGCCAACTTGGTCCATGGTTAAAAGCTACCTGTTTTGGGTGACTGGGTCCAAAGCTTCCTCACAGGTGGACTCATTGTGGAGTCTTCCACATTAGCAACAACTCATTGTGAAAGGTCATGGTTGAAAGAGTACTTGGTAAACCTCATTGTGACAGCAGGAATCACTCCCATTATGTTTGCCTGTTTTCGTTTTGTTAGTTCAAATTAAAAGCTGTCGTATTCTACTTTTTTAGACTAAACCAGAGGGCGAAAATGTGATTAATTTTTTTAGAGAATGTATTCGGCAACAAAGCCACTTCGATCCCGAAGAATGTGGAATCCTCTAAAAGCTTTGAAGATGGCCGTAATTCTGGGTTGTCAATGGTTATACAAGAGATTTTGGGTGACTCAAATGCTATGAATCACACGAATATAATTTTGTGGTAAGTAAAATTATTTTTGGATAATTTTTTCTTTGTCAATTGAAACTAAATTAATTTAATGTGAAATTATATAAATTAATTGAATCACTTTAAATTATTTCAATAGTAGTATTAACTTTTTTTTAATGTGAAATGCTTTTTTGAGTAATTATATTTTATAAATAAATTTAAGGGAATATTTAGAATTAATTATAATTTTAAATTTTGAATTTTAATCAATAGCTTATTGACACTATTTAATTAGTCACTTTTAACAAAATACATTAATGTGAAATTATATAATAAAATTGATCGATCAATAAAACATTTAAAATAATAATAATTAAGATATCAAATTACAATTATAAATATTTATCTTATATAGTTTATATAGACTACTATTAACACCTTAATGTAATATTAAATACATATTTTATATCAAATTACAATATTAATGCTTGAAGAGAAAATGATTAATTGAAAAGAAAAATTAAAATAAAGAATTATTTGAAATTTTGAATACATTGTGATCAAAGGATGCATACTCTCATAGAATTTTTTTAATATATTTACTTGTATTTATATAAATAATTAAAGTAGCATAATTAAATTAATTTTGATGAATACAAAAAATAAATATAAAAAGACAGGCATGCAAATTGTTATTGATCCTATAATAATAATATTTAAATAAAAATGCCTTAATCAAGTCACAAGTGTTGAAAAAAAAAAAAGAAAGAAAATTCACCTTTACAATTAGGTTGAAAAGCAAGAATTTTTCTATCTATAATTTGGTTGAAAGAACAATACAGAGATAATTATCACAACTCTATTGTCGATCAAACATTATGCTCTTCATAAGTTTATCCATTGCTTTGAACATTTATAAAAGAAGAGATATCAATTTATTTGGTGTGAGAAAAAGAAATGAATAATATGCTGTTTACCTGAGAAAATCGATCACGGAGATCACTCCAAGCCTCAAAAGCTAGGTCAATCCACAAAATGCTCTGAGCAATTGATGGAGATACTGAATGATTAATCCACGAAAGAACGAGGGTGGTGCAATGCTCCCATGTTGAAAATTCCACATCATGAACATCAGGTTTTTGAATGCTGCCATCAACGAACTCGATCTTGTTTTTAGTCATCAGCGCCATTGTCATGGCACGGGTCCATGAGTGGTAATTTGTCGAAGTGAGGGTGGGTGAAACAAAAACCAGGGCTGGGTTCTCATTAGGATGGATGAAGAAAGGACTAGATGGATCTGTGATAACATTGGCAGCCATTGAAGAAGCTTGAAGAAGATTTTTGCAAAGAAAAATGATTAGGCGCAGCGAAAGCTCACAAAACTAGGAGCTGTGACACCATGCTGAAGTCTGAGTGTGGTTGAGAGAAAATGGAAAAGTGATTCATTCATCAGAGAGTTAACTATAAACACAAGGTGAATCTGCAATACTACAACTAACTAACAGTAACTCCTAACGGAATGCTAACAGATTATGTACTAGAAGGTTCATCTACTATCCGTTGTTTACATTGTGTTGATTCAGTTAATATGATAAGTAAGAAATCAATTACAAAATTAAAATACTTTTATAGAAAACAAACTTAAGGAAGGGATACAGAGATACGCAATAAAGATAATGAATGGGAGAAAATGGAGATTGCGAAGCCAACCCATAAACAGCGGCAGACCACGCACGGGTTACGAATGAAGAAATTACATACCAAAAAAGGATACGAACTAATGCTTCTCCTATCAAAGTAATATATAATCATATTACTACTAAATTATATTTAAGAAAATATTCAGAATTAATTATAATATAAAAATTTAAATTTTAATCAACTAATTATTAGGACATCATATCTAATTGTTGATTGATATCAATCAATAATTTAAATATGATATTGTATCAAATATTATATGTTAATAATTATATATATTTTGTAATTCAAATATTTCGATTATATTTAATGTTTCATATTTCTATTAAATATTTTTAATTATTTATAAAATTTATTTTAAATATCCAAAAGATTAGAATTCTAACGTTTATATGTAAATAATTCATATGTAATATTAGTGAATATAGAAAAAGGAATATTATAATATAATTTTTTTATTTCAATTTAACTATCTATTATTATTAATTTTTATAAATAATTACTTAAAGGTAAAATGGTTATACACTCCTTCAACTTTGAATGAGTTACATTTACACCTCCTCAACTAAAAGAAATAATTATTACATACTTAAACTATGTAACTAGTAACAAATAAACTTTTCATTCAATATTCCATCAAATTTAACTGGTAATCAGTTACATGTGATATGTACATGAACGATTAACATTGTTTTTTATATTTTTTTACAAAAATAATTCATAAAATATATGAATTGTGCATTTAAGTTGATATAAAATTTGATTATGTTATCACTTTTATGAGTTATTTTATAAAACAAAAAGTCAAAAAAATGTTAATAGGTCATGTGCACATCACATGTGATAAGAACATTGTTAAATTTGATGAAATATTGGATAAAAAATTTGATTGCTATAAATTACATAGTTTAGGTATCTAACAGCTATTTTTTTTTAGTTAAAGGGGGGTATATGCAATTCATCCAAAGAGGAATTAGTGTCTTTACATTTTATCTATTACTTAAAATACTGGATAATCAACTCATAAAGACATCAATCACTGATTTTCATTTTGAATCAAATTTTAAATCTTAAAATAAGTCAACAAATCAATAATTATAATACTTAATATTTATTTCTTTTATAATGCAATATTAATTAAATAATTTTAAATTAAAAGTTTTTAATGAGTATTTTAATAAAATGTTATGTATCAGAAGGTGAAATAAAACACGTGTTTGTATCAAATAGCATCACTTGTCAGAATTTTATAAACCATAGTCTTACTTTTATATATTATATTAGTTGATTGTAATACTACTTTATAAATATATTTTTCAAAAATAACCATGCTTAATTTGATTAAGCCAGCCACCAAAGTAAGTGGAAAAAGATACGGGCAACTGACACACAATGACATAAATTCGTTTGTTTCAATTCTCAACCCGAAACCAAATTGACAAAGCATGAAAAGATAACTGGGAACTAAATTACAAGGAAATATTATATGAAGATTACACCTCCCTTGTGCATTTGATTAATTAACTAAGGTATGGATATAATTCAAATAGAAGCATTCAACATCTATTTCGACATTTTTTTTTTCCAAAAGAGACTAAGACCTCCTGCCAGAAGCTTCTACACAAAAATATTTATGAAAAGCTTGCAAGTTCCTAAACTTATCTATTTTCTTTTTTGTCCACCATCGTTTCCGTTAAGAACAAAATAGAAGGATTGTATTTTTAACATAATTGCTTCAATTCATTTTCTGTCGCAGGTGAAGTAATTCCATGATAGTTCCAACTAATTATCATCATGGCTCTTGTTGGGGCATGTGTAGGCCTGCCTCCTTAGCCTAGAATTGATTTCTTATCCTTGTCCTTTGCACAAACTATTAGTCTTATCCTCCCCTACTTGGCGATACATAGTTCTTAGTTTCTTTGGATCACTTGACGTCTCGTTTTCTTCCTTCACACACCAATCGCGGTCACTGGGATGGCTATCTTCTCTGCTCCTTTTCAATGAAAGTGACATGCTAACCTTCAAGGCTAGTCGTTCCTTATCAGCCCCTAAAATTCCTTTACAAGTCCAATTTTTCTCATTCTCATCATCAGAAGGGAGCTGTACATAGTAATTTTCACCTGGCTCCATATTAGGCTCTTTGTTGGTAACTCTCTGCTTCTAAAGGGGATCCTCATAGATCACCGGATCACCCTTCCTGAAATTGGCGCTGCTTGACATAGCCCCTGAAGATATAGGTTCTAAGACCTGTCGTTTTATATTTTGGTCAAGCAAGACCTGTCTAAAATTACCTTCCTTATTCGGCCTTTCATCCATTGTCTATGGGCTAGTACAGATACTAGCCCAAGAATCTCTATACTTTCTAATATCATTATCATCCATCTAGCCTTCAATAACAAGTTCTAGGCTAGAATAGTCTAGGACATGGTTGGGTTATTGAGACCAAAACTCTTCCTATGTAAACCCCGTAAGTCAAGTTTAATGGGCCCTATGCCTGGCTGAAATTTCCGGATCTTCCACCATGGTAGTGTTACATATTGTCTTTCTGAGGGGTATTTCTCCACACGTTGCCCAAGACGGGTCTCTTCTTTCCCTCCAACTCCATCTTCGTGTTTATCTGTGTAGTGTCCATGTGAGTAATGGATCTTGAGTTAATTAGACCTTGAGATTGGACTGGATTTTGCTTTGATTAAGGGTATGAAGGTTTTATTTTTCTTTTTATTGAAACTGAATTAGAAATTAGATCAATAGGATTTAACATAAAATATATGGGCCAAGAAGATTTATTTTGGGGCTAATCTTTTGTCATTATTATATTTTTTAACAAAACAAATAATTTTTATATTTTCATATATTTTTTAAATTTTATATATTTTTCTTAAAGTTTGTATCATAAAAGAATAAAATAATTTTTAAAAATTTATATCATTAATTTTTGGCCTAGACAAAGTCGGTTGTTGACAACCTTCTCAACATATAGAGAAAGATACTACCATTTAAAAGAGTCATCAGTTTATGAATTCTTTTTCTACTAGGAAAGGATGATGGCTTCAACATGCCCCCACAACTCCTTAAAACATCAGTGGCTCTTCACATGTTTTCCAAATAATGATGAGTTCTTTATTTAGAAGTCATGCAAGACGGAGTTTTACAACAAACAAAGTTTTCACACAAAAGAGCTTTGAAGTTTCTTGTCACGTGAAGGTGACAATTAATAACAATAACCTTCTAAAAGATGTTGTATTTACATTATATAATAATACAAATTAGAAATGATATGTATTATTTTGTCTTGCAAATAGAGAAAGAAAATCTAAGTTAGAGCATTTAGGTAGTAGCTTAATTGAAAAAAAACAACCCTGAAAAGAAGCTCCATAAATGAACTACAAGTATTAAGAGACTAGATTTACCAAAGAAGAGGAGGAGGCTAAGGTATGACTGTTAGATGTAAGGGGGAACCCAACACAATGGGATCAGGGAGATGAATGAGAAAACTATACTCTAGGGCCTGATATTACATCTTAACCTAAAACCTTAAGGTGTTAAGTTTATAGGTTTTCCCACTTATATGATGTTCATTTATCCCATTCCTATCCCATGTGGGACTTCCACTCACATTTGAATTCTAATATTCTCCCCCTCAAGTGAGCCGTCATGCTCCCCAAGAGCAGAAACGCCTTGAGTATACAATGTTACACCAGGCCCATAAGCCTGAGCTTGCCAACATGGGCTTGTATCATTGAGCCTAATACTCATCCCAATCGAACCATCAGCTCTGATACCACTTGTTAGATGCGAGGGGGAGGCCGACACAATGGGATCAGGGAGATCTAATCTTATACAGAGGAAGATCAAGCCTCTTCCATTCTTACAGGTCTACAGATCAACCACTGAAGATATCCAGTCATTGGAATCATGTCGTCAATAGGTCAGATTAACTTTGGTGTTCTATTATCATATAATGCTCACTATAATTTATCTTACATTTGGTATTAGAGTCTACATTGTATGCTTTTAGGACCCATATTTTTGTTGATTGGGCATGTTCATGTTTGTTATTTTTGGAATTTTGTCCACTTTCATGCATATTTCTAACTTTAGATCAGATGACATTTTTTGAAAATTTTCATCCAATTCCTTAGGGCTATTGTAGATTTGAATGCAAGGAATTCATAGACACTGAAATTGTTTTTTTTTTATTCTATGTAGAGAGAGTAATTCAAAGTCCAATTTTTCTAATAAAAATCTCTTTGGGCTTCAAAAATTACTCAATTTTTCTCCATAAATTGGTAGTTAATTCCAAAATTGCTTGAGGATTAATGTTAGACATGATCAAAACATGTAAACACCCATAAAAATCATGTAAAAAATGGCCAAAACGAGTTTCAAAATGCAAACATATGATTACGTTGCTGACGATAATGGTTTGGAAACAAAGTTTCTATTTTTCAACCAAATCTTTGTCTTTCTAATCACAATTTGATGGGGATTTACAACAAAACGATTTGGGATTGATTTTGGGGTGGAAACTGCATCAAAATCGTGTTAAAAATGTGAAGAATGGAGCTTCATGCCATGGAACCCAATCGACTCAGCTGACCCGACTGGAGGTTGAAGACAACCTCAAGCTAGGTCTAGGACGTTCCCTACGTGCACCAACGACATGTGGGGGTGTGTGAACACTGTCTTGGTGCTGTTTTTCACCATTGTTTCTTCTACTGTGCTCCACTCTACCTACATGTGATTTTAGGATATTTTCCCTAATTTTTCACTGCCATAATTATTTTTTATGGAAAATATTAAATAATTAAATTGTTTTAATTAATTTTTCAGCTTAATTTTTGTCCAAAAAATATCATAAAATTATTATTTAATATTTTGAATTTAAATATACTGTGTACTCTGCTTGATTTATTTTCTAAAATTTTATACTCTCAACATATGTATGTGTAGCATTTTTCTATATCTATTTGAATTTTATAAGTACAAAACTATTTTGAAATGCTGTTAAATTTCTTTTCCATGATCAGTGAAAGTGTTTTAATTTTGTTTTACCATCATTCATACTATTATGATTTTTTATGGGCATTTAAATTGATTCCTATACGAGAAATTTTCATTGATTAGTATGAGTGATTACCACCAAAGTGGGGTTACTTGCATTAATTTGTGAAATTTTTTCATAAACTGGGGAATGCTTCTAGTTAAAGCATATGATTTTCTGCTTAAAGTGGGTTATTGTGTATTGTAATTGGAAGCTTAATTTAGATGATGTTATTGGAGAATTCATTAGCCTAGGAGATCTATCTGCCCAAAGGGGATAGGTTTTCAAAGTTGGTGTTTTCTCAATGATTAATTCATATGTGAGGTTCTAATTTTTGGTTACATGCTTTGCCCAAAAGGGAGTGTGTGATTTTATGTTAGCCTCTATATAAATGTTTATTATATGTTGAAGCTATTTTATGCCATTTTATATTGCCTAATGCATTCTTTTTTTTTGTCTTGAACAGTTTCATTATTTTATAATAACAAAAAAATGTGCTATTACAATTGAAATATGGATTGGTGCTATGTTCTAATTTTTGCTATTTTTTTTAATCATAAATATCATCAATGCTTGTATTTTATTTAAGTCTGTATTCTCTAAGTTTATCTTATGGCTTTAAGTCTATATTCAGTGGAGGTACATATTGTCAAGTATCTCATGTTCACTGCATCATGTTGTTATAGTACATTATCATCTTTATTTATTTAGACATTTGTTTCCATGTATGACTACGTTTATGGATCAGTATGAATATTTATCACCAAAGTGTTTTGTTCATATTATTTTTGAAACTTATCATTGTATGAGGGATAAATTTTTGTTATTACACATAATTATTTGCCTAAAAGGGATTTTTATGTGTTATATTAACAATTTTGTGAAGCATGTTAATGTCAGTATCTCTAATATTTGAAGGTATTTGCTCAAAGGGGATTGCTCTTTAATGTTAGGAACTTATTGCTAATAGCTTTAGAAGAAGTGAACTTATATATTATTGCATACCCTGCCTAAAGGAGGGTGTGTGGTATTATGTTTGGGCTCTTGTTTTAACTTCTGATGCTAAAAACCATACTGTTCAAAGTCAAAATAATTAATGTTAAGCATTTCATATTTTTTTGTACAATATTTCTTTATGATCAATTTTTCTAGTGATTTTTAAACCATAATGATGAGAGATTTGGATGATGATTGTGACTTCTATAGTCATTGGAAGAAAATTTTTATATTTTAAAGATTTTCTTTGATTTTATTTTGTTTGGATACAAGATTCCATTCGTGATAAAGTTTAAGGATCATGAATTTTTTTATCTTGTATTGCATTAGTTCATGAAATGTTTCTTGTTTTGCAATATTAATTGCACTTACTGAATAATAATTCTAATAAAGCTATTTTGGGTGCAACAAGTCTATGACCTAGTAATCTATTAAGGCATATACTATTTTAGTGTCTTGTGCTGAATAGGTTAGTAACAAACAAAGTATTGTTGGTATATTGAATTCCTGTGTTTTGGTTAATGTTATATCCTAGCATGCGATAGTCTTAAAGGTTGATGTGAATGTTTAGTCACCAAAGTAACTCATTCACAACAACTGTAAAGATTTTTCCACATCAATTTTCAGGACATTTTCTTCAAATTACTTTATGCAATCACTTGCCCAAAGGAGGTTCTTGTGTGTCATAATTTTGAAGATTTTCATGAAGCATATGTGTATAGACACAGTAACATTAGAACTTTGTCTGCCCAAAGGGGATAGGATCTCCAAGTTATAATGTTAACTGCAATGATCTTAGAAATATGTCCGTCCAAAGGGGATACTTTCTGAGTTTTGTTGCAATCTTATGTGTCAGCTTTATGATTTTTGATGCATTCTTATTTTTGTCTGCTTTACCCATATCAGTCATGACAGTTTTTTACAACAACTCATGATACTCAAGTACTAAATTCTCAATTGTTTTTCATGAATTTTATTTATTTATTCATGATGTTAGGAAATCTTGGTTCATAGATTTGCATGTAAGTTTTTATTTTGGTCCTAAACTTTAAAAATTTTGGGGGTAAAGCTTACATGTGTAAATTTTGAAGTGAAATTTATTACTCCTTTAATTTTAAGTACTCAAAATTTGATGCCTATATTACTATTATTTTTGTCTCACTATTTATCATAAGATGGGATAGTTAACCTTATATAGTTAATAAATAATCCCATTGAGAAGTGGGAAATTTTTCCATTTTAAAAGTTTGCTTCTCATTCTTTTAGTCGAGTAAATCCAACTATTTACTCTCTGTCAGTATTAGAAATTATTTTTTTAATATTTTTGACAATAATGAAAGTTTCTCACCTTTCTGGGAGTTATAAATTTTTTCGCAAGATTTTATCCCACTTTAATTATGTTTCTTTTGTTAAGGAATTCTGTCTAATTTTGATAGTGTGACTTTTTTCTTTTTTCTCAAACACTACAAAATTTAGAAATAATGATTTGGTAACAATTTTAATTGATGGATTGCCATGAAATGCTAGCATTGCCATGCATATATTGGTTGACTTGTGTGTCACACAAATTTAGCATTTTATAGATCTTGACATTAGTAGGAGAATTTTGACTATTGTTATTATTTGATGTCAAGATCAATAAAGAAATCATTTATTAAGTAAATTTGGATGGTTCTATTAAAATGTTTGGTTTTGGTCAAATGAATGTTTTTGAATATCATATATCATTTCTTTCAAAAATTTATATTTGTATTCTAATTCATATATCTGAGATAAAATTCTATCCATATATATAGTTATCTATATCAAGGATAATAATTTTTTCAAAACTGGAACCTTCAAAAGCATTTTATAAAATCACATATATCATAATGATACATGCCTACTTGTCTCTAACTTGGTTTAATTAGTGAATATTTTACTAATTGAATTCAAATGAGTAATGTCTAAGAAGCTTTGTAAGAAGACTCCAATATATTCTATACATATATAATTAAAGTCTCTTTTTTGGTTGCTAGACAAGAAATTGATGTTATTCATGTTTGGTAGCTATACATAATTTGTGTACATCATTTACCAAATTTAAAGGCATGTAAATATATTTTCTACTGGATCATTAAATACTTCTTTAATTAGAATATTCAAGGGTATTTATTTTGAAGTTTTTGCATATTTTTACAAATGTGATTTTATAATATTGTTTGATCCCTAACCAAAAATCTCAATCTATAGTCTTAAAAGACAAGGTGAGAACAAGTGAAATTTTTAGTCCTTTTGATGTATTTGATTAGTGGGAGTTTTAATTATTATTTTATTATGCTTATTATGTTAGACCTTTTCTAATTGAACGCTCTTTGGTTGATATGCATAATATCATTACATGCAATTAGATGGTACATTCATTTTAATTATTGTCTTTCTATAAATGTATGCATTTCAGTTGTAAAAGTTTGTAACTTGGTGTTCTTTAAATTAAGATGTCCCTTAATTGACACCAATTTTGGGTTTGAGACATAATTTTATAACTAGGTATCCTTAAAATCAAATTATCTCTTGATTGACAACAATATTGAGTTTGAGATATGTTTCTGTAACTCAGTATTCTTGGAATCAAAATGCCTTTTGATTTACACCATGTTTGAGTTATGAAACAAGATGGTTTTTTATAAACCATACAATTTCTCTTGCTTATCCTATACGGAAGCATATTGGCAAGAAATTTGATTTCTCCTGCTTATATTGTAACCAAGCATATTGGGGAGAGGACTGACAATATTACATATCTTATGGATCAATGTCATTATTTTTCTTGCTACACTACCACACTAAGACTTAAGTGAATAATGTTAAATTGTGTTTATGACCGTGGATAGGAGTTGTGTCTATAAATGATCAATGACTACCATGATTCAACATAGTTGACATTATTTGACGAAGTTATATCAAAAGTGTTGTCTATAGATCATATGTTTAAAATCGTGGCCACGTACTAAGTTTGCTTTTTTTTAGTTATTTAGCCCTAAAGTCATTTTCGAAATAAAATGTTTTCAAAATTGAAATCATAATTAATTTTACCCAAGTGGGAGAATGTTAGAATTTTTCTATGTGGGATACAATTAATTATAACATTTTATTTGTAAAAATTAGGCTGACGATATGATCTATATTATCGACAAGCATTGATAGGCCCAATATTATTGTGATTCAATTATTATGGGCTATGCACACCTACAATGTGTTAGTATGAACTAATAATAGTATAGGTCTTAACTCAACGAGCCCATGATAGAAAAACTCGTTAGATTATTTATTTGTAGTTAGCTCCCTTCTGCACTCCTTAAGAGACAACAAAAACTCTAACCTCACTTGGCTACTCTTCAGCATGCCCCATTGACAACTATTACAGAGAAGAGTGGAAGATGCAGTAGAAGACCAAGCCTCTACCATTCTTGCAGGACTACAGATCAGCCACTGAAGATATCCAGTCATTGGAATCATGTCGTCAACAGGTCATATCAACTTTGGTGTTCTATTATCATGCTATGCTCAATATAATTTATCTTATAATGACACCTACCAGTTGATGATGTAACTTTGAAATGTACACTAATTAAGTGATCTCATCAAAATTTGTGCTTTATACCCTTTTTAGACTACATGATGATGAAGACTCAGACCATGGGGAACCAGAAATGACTTTTGATGTTGTAGATGATCATAGAATTTATTCTATACCAGTCATTTATGTAACATGAAAGAAAATGAGAATTTTCAGTAGTACCGTTAGTCAACTAATTCCTGCATTGGGGCACAAACCAATTGATTAAACTCATCATATTAGAGTTCTAACATTTTTTTCCTCCTTTTGTTTTTCTGTTTAGTTATTTCATTTGCAAGATCATAAAGAAAAGCGATTCCAATATCATACATCTTGTGAACACAAACATACAACTAACTCATGCAAAATCCACCACTGTTGTACTTAAATAACAGAAATCTTAATTAGCCAGGAGTTATTGTTATGGCTTGTCTTTTGCACGGAGCACATAGAAGACCAAAAAAAAATAAAAAGCAAGGAAGTTAAAAAGCCTTTATTGCTTTGAAAAAGAATAGAAAAAGGTGATGGATTGAAAGTAAACGCCGCACAGCCTATTATTTTATCATTAAAGAGCAACTCACAAGGCCTTTATACACAAGTGTCGCGACGTGCACGATGCGGATCGACAGCAACTTCTTTGAAAAAATTCAAAATGAAAAAAAATGATGATAATTTTATGGGATGATGAATGTGCAATGCATACAATAAATGGAGTCATCACCAATTGTTTTTTCTATTAAAAATGGAATGGTATGATCAGATACCAAAAAAAAATGTTTGTATTTCAAAATTCAAGTTCGGGAGTTGATTACAAGTATAGAAGGTATTAGCACCCTACATTATTTGTTTCAAGAATGATTAGCTATTTAAAATAATGTTACTTGCTAAATAAATTAAATTGATCCTTTATTATGTGTTCTCCAGACTAGTTTTGTTGTGTTTGGAGCAAGCTGAAGTTGAAGCAGGTTATGTGTTAGGATGTGTTGTCCGGCTCTGTTGTTTAGTGGGTAGAAGAATGATGGAGGTTATGGCAGAGCATTGTGTTGCTGCTGCCGACATGGGCTGGGGTTACTGACCCTAAAGAACTCCATGTTGGTTTACATGGGCATGCATACGTAATGTTTGAAAAATGTGTGATTGCAATGAGGTTTGTGAGATTGCAAATATTGTTTGAAGTAGTCCAATGGTGAATTGGTGTGAATTAATGAATGGCCTTGTGTGAAATAATGAATTGTTTGAGATTCATCAATAACGTAGTCCGGTGGAATGATTATCTTTGTTAGTTGTGGTGCACCATAAACAATGTTTAAATTGATAAATTAGGTGTGGTACACCATATTTTTATTATTCATTGAATTGTGGTCCTTTGTGCAGTCAATGTAAGTCATCATAATAATTGTGGTAAGTAAATTATAATGTTGACTGAAGAGTTGAAGAAGATTAGCAAATGTACCAATCAAATGTAGGTGGTTAATTGTTAGTGAACTTGTTAAAATTTATTATGATGTGATTGAAGAAATTTGGTTATATTGTGTTATGTTTATAACAATTGAATTATTATAAATATTGTGTTATCTTAGTTGAGAAGTTTGGATATGTATGAGATGCCCCCAAGTTGATAAATTTAGTACCAAATTATTAAAAAAATCATTGCCTAGATACTTGGTGCAGGCTGTGTGTGTGAAAAGGGCCATTGTGGTAGTATTCATCTATATGGCTAGAAAAAAAGTGGTCAATAGAGCAATGTTGGAAACCAACAATGTTGATGACAATGACATGGTTCAAGATGAGGAAGAGTTGTCAATAACAACATGGCAAATGTAGTGTCTGAGGTAACAAAGCTCCCATGTTTATATGCCACGTCTGTTGTTATAGGCAACTTTAATGGATTTATTGGTTGAATGAATTATTGAAATTAGATGGTGGTAAACCTAATAAGTGAGTATTCATGGTTTATTGTATTTAGGTGTTTGTGAGGGTGAGGGCTTGCATGGGTGAAATTTAAATTTAAATTTAAAGTGATGTATAATAATTGAAATGTTTTATTTTGTAGGGAGGTGAAGATTTGTCATTAGGAAAGGGGGAAGACATTGGCTTTTATGGTATTGATGACATAGGGAACATTAAATTCCATATATTAACCCCTAGAGATGTGAAGAATTTGAAGTTTGCGGATCTTTGTGTAGCCTATGAATTTTATAATAAGTATGGGAAATATAATGAATTTGGTGTAAGGAAACATAAAAATGGACAAAACCAGAAGGAGGAAACAGTGTGGCATTCTTTTGTCTATTGTAGGCTGGGTTACCGAGATGTGAAATATGTTACTATGGCCAACCGCTAGAGGGAACACAGAGCTATGACAGGGTGCAGGTGTTAAGCTCAAATGCGTGTCCGTGTTGATGTTCGAACAAGGGAATGGTATGTGGCAATATTTTATAATGATCATAACCATCAACTACTTGGTGAAATGTTTACTGGACTTTTACGGTCGCACAGGAGAATGTCAGATGCTAATATAGCCCAAATGAATAGCATGAGAAAGAGTGGTATAAGTGCACCAAAAATTTAGGGATCTTTTACAAGCTAGTCAGGTGGTTTTCATATTGTTGGATATCAGAAGAAAGAGATATACAATCAAATAGAAAAATAACAAAGAATGCAATATGGTGATGTAAAAGGTGCACTGAGGTACCTTCGTGAGTTGGTAGCCACAGATCATATGATGTTTTGGAGTCAACAAGTTGATGGTGAGGGGAGGTTAGAGCGCCTGTTTTGGTGTGACGATAGCAGGCAGTTTGATTATCAAGTATTTGGTGATGTAGTGGCCTTTGATCCAACTTATGGTTGGAACAAATACAAGTTTGCCCTAGTTGTGTTCTCTGGTGCGAACCATCATAAGCAAACATATGTATTTGCAGGTGTTATTGTGTCAAATGAAACTGAAGAGATATATGTGTCGGTTTTACAACAATTTTTGCCAGCAATGAAGGGCAAATGTCTGAAATCTTTTGTCACTGATGGTGACTATGCAATAAGGAATGCTATTAGAACAGTTTTTCCAGAGGCTCATTATAGATTATGTGGATGGCACTTGTTATGGGATGCAACAACAAATGTGGGTAAACCGAAGTTCACACAGGAGTTTAAGAAATGCATGTTGGGTGACTATAAGGTAGATGAATTTGAACAGAAGTGGGATTCAATGGTTGAAGTGTGGGGTGAAGAAGCATACATGGGTTAAAGAGCTGTACGAGAAGAAGATGATGTGGGCAACTACTCATATTAGGAGAACGTTCTTTACAGGTTTAAGGACAACATCCAGGTGTGAGGTGTTACATGCTCAAGTTGGGAAGTTTGCGCCATGTGGGTACAATTTGGCTGAAATTTTTACGACATTCCCAATGTTGCTTGGACCATTTACGCAACAATGAGGTAGAGGCAGACTTTAAGTCATGTCATAGGGAACTTGTGATGCAAACTCATCTGCAAAGTTTGGAGAGGTTTGGGTCGTTAGTGTACACTAGAGAGGTATTTAATTTATTTTGCTTACTGTCATTGAAGTCTGCTACAGTGAAGGTGGTTGGTTTTAGAGAAACAGCAATTGCAGTTATTTATGTAGTGAGCAAGTATTGTCAACCAACGCAGACATGGCATGTTTCATGCTATCCAGAAAAGATAGAATTTAGATGTTATTGTCAACGAATGGAATCATTTGGGATTGTGTGTGCATATCATTGCTGTGATGGTGTATATAGAAATGAATAAATTGCCAAAATGTCTTGTTATGGACAAATGGACAAAGATAGCAAAGCAAGCAGTTGAAGGGACAGTGAAGTAATCAGTCGTTAGTGGGGAGACTTTATACATGAGTTGTTATGGTGGTTGTGTAATTTAGCATCTCGTACTAATGATGACTTTATGGACATAGGGAAGAGGTGGCAAATGAAACTGTACAATTAGAAAAGAAGCGCAGTGCAGAAATTTGGCATTCGGATGAGGCTGGGAAGTTGTTGGAAAGCATTTTCAAGGACCCTACACTAGTTGGAACGACTAGATGTGGTGGGAGATCGTCATCGATGGGAAGGAAAAGGAATCGAACTATGTGATGTAGCATTTGCAAGTGTGAAGGTCATAGTCGTAGGACTTGGTCGTATGCTATAGAGCTTGAAAACATTGTGAGATCTAGTTGTGCGAGGTCTACATCAATGGCTGATGATATTAATATTTCAACAGATTGTGCAATGGATGAAATAGTTTGTAATTCATAAGTAAGATTTGGACCTGTTGTTGTCGATATATTATTTACATTATGTTTAATTTTGCAGGATTAATACACGTCGTTTGGTGATGCTAGCTTGGATATCGGTTCTCATTGTAATTTAAATGTTGCACATCATGTGTTGCAACAATTTGTCCCATTGTATCGTTGATCGCACGAGTAGTAGGTAATTGTGTTGGAGTATAGTAAAAATTATGTTGGAATATGTTTTCTCTTTCTTGGATGATCTATTAAAATGAGCGTTATTATGGAAGAAAATATCAAATGATTTGGCCACTAAATTATGTTCAACCCATTTCATTTTGCCCAATAAATAATGAGATATTTTTTATATTGTTAGATTAGTGGTTGGAGAAGGAAAATTCGTGTCATACTATGGATAAGGGAAAATATAATTTGATTGTGTAGCGTTATATTACCTTATTTGGCATTAAAATTGTTGATTGGTTATGTGCGTATGTTGGAAATTTGGAAGTACTTCTCTCATAGGTTATGATAGATACTTTGTTGGCTGATAAAACACGTGCAAATTGTTATTGTTAACTGTGTGGCATCATTATGCACGCTAGGTATAATAGTATATAATGATTATTGTAGTGTGCTTGGTTGTTTAGTAATCGATAAGTTCATTTGAAATACCTTGTTAACGTGGTTTTGTCCAGTATTATAGTCAATGCAATTTACTTAGATTAGTTGCAGGTCATATTTTATAATTTAGTGTTTATAAATAAATATGTTTGATTTAATTATTATCCCATACCCATAGGAGAATGTTGCTTTTCAAATACCAGAAAGGATTAGATGTTGGTTAATAGCATTAGTTTAGAGTTTGAATCTTAATATTATCCTTATTTTATATAATTTTTTATTGTTTGATTGGTGAAATAAATATGATGCTGACATATTAGGAAAAATATTGAAAGTCACGTGGAAGGAATATGCACACGTAACAGTAGTTTCACTAACATTAATGTCGTTTCTTATTGCAGTATCACAAGATTTTCATGCGAAAGAAGTAACCTTTGCTGGTGATGTGCAATTGAAGAATGTATGTGGTGCTATGTCATGACAGTCAAAGTAGTATGCAAGTTTAAGCAAGTAGTTTGTGGCTGCTTAATGTTGTACCCATACGTGAGTACGAGGAAGTTGAGGCTTTGTATCGTTTGTATCTTAGGACCATGTGCTAAGAACATTTTGCATTTAGCGATGTATGAAAATATGAAATGCTTTATAATTACCTTTTAACCTTATAAATGTTTTTTGCTGAAAGTTAATTGAGCCACTATGGAGCACTTATTTGGTAAGTACGTATGGATGTGGGATGGTGTGAGTGGGTTGTAGGTTGGTGGATGTACAAATGAAACGAAATTGCGGCAAAAGTATTGCGCATATAAGTTATTATTGAAGTTGTAAAGTGTGTGTAATAAAATATGATGTCCCGTTTGGTAAGAGGGAAATGAAAATAATGGAATGGGAATAAGTGATATTGTATATAAAAAAAAAAACTGGTAATATAATTAGCAATTATCTTATTGTGCATTTGCATTAGCACTGAAAAAATAATAATCCAATAATTTATTTTATGCATAATTGATATTGATTAAAATTGATTATAGTAAAATAAATTTCATGTTTCGTATGTTAATTAAAATGTGATTTTAAGATAATAAGCCCATTTTATATAATATTTGATGTTTTATTTTAGTAAAATATAACTTGTTATTTTATTTTTTTTATGAATTGAAAAAACATTTTTGTATATTTTTTACCATAAAAAATTATTAAAAAAATTATATCTTTTTTTACTACACCAGTAGGAAAAATCTTTTTGCAAGGACTATATTATCCTTTTTCTTGTCAAGACATAAATTTGGGACTACCAAGGGATGTACATTATTGTGCATGAGTTTTCAATGGTTATGGGTGCTTTCATAAATTGGTAATCGTCACAAAAATAATTAAAGCTGATTATTATTATTTAGTTTTGCACTGTACTTTAAATAAGTAAAAATTATAATTTTTTTTAAGTAACAGCAAGCATGTTAAAAAAAAAACTGTTTCATAAAAAAATCCTAAAAAGCTTACTTCCCCGAAAAAAGAATTCATTCCCAAACCCTAGGGATTTTGTCCAGTGATGCAAATTAACTAACAATTGGATAATTTGAGTATTATTACAGTTTATGCATTGTTCTAAGAAATTTAATATTGAGGATGGGTATAATTAAATATAAACAAGTAATGTTATTGATCTTAAATTGTTTAACTGGAAATACTTGTTTCCTTTTTTCATTTGGTCAGATAAATACTTGTTTCCTAAATCTGTCCTTGTTGATCACCAATGTCTGAGTAGAGAGCCCCTCCTTGGCCACGGCATACTCCTTCCTCACAAACTAAGCAAAACCCAACTTGCCAGTTTCAACCAACCAAGTCCTTCCACATTGCTTCTGCACTAGCCTCAATAACTTTTTTCATTCTATTGTGAGGACCCAGTAGGAGGGACAAGACTATCTTCATCCTGACCAGTTTCTCATGAAGCCAAAACATTAATGTATGTAAGTAATTAGTAATTGGATATGAAGGTTAAATTGCAATATTCTGAGGTGTGGTGAATTATCACTCCTACTAGGTTGGGCTGGCATGCGTACTCCATTTCCATCCAATCAATTACCCGTGCAGCAGAATTATTGCTACAGAATATATCAACAATTAAGTCAGCAGTACATTAATTAGTGTAATAATTTTATGAAATAAATAACAAAAATTTAATATTAAACTGCTTTAAATTTAGGATTCTATGCATTCAAATTTTAAAATTTTATATTAATTACTTAATTTAATATTTATTATATTAAATTTCATATTTTAATTATATTTTAAATTTCATATTTAATTATATATTTTAAATTCATATTTAATTATATTTTGTTTGAATATATAAAAGAAGTTAAATTTATCTATTATTTGTTATTTATTATAATAACTAAAAGTAAGATTGTTTCTCAAAATTTTTTTTTTCTACTCATACACAATATTTTTAATTTTCATGCATTCATGTCGTACAAATTTTATGTAGAGAAAAATTAAGAACAAGTAAAATTAATCAATCAAAATTAATTTATACAAATTAGTTACATAAATTAGTGCAATAATTTGATAGACAAATTTATTATCTTTTATAATAATTAAAAGTAAGAGTCTTTCTCAAAATTTATTTTTTTGCTTATGTATTTGTTTCTTACAAGTTTCATGCAGATACAAATTAAAAAAAATTAAAATTGATAAATTTGATTCATACAAATCTATTATCTATTACCTAATATTTGACTTTTTAGATAGTTGTTAGCTTAGTTAAATTTTTTTAATAATTTAATAACACCTGATTAGATAATAAAGTAAAATTTTATATACTGATAGTGAATCAAAATTAAATTCAAAATAATAAATTTAAAAACAACCAAAATAAAGAATATTTAACCATCTAAAATTATATGTTATGAAACATTCTTAAATAATTTTAATAAATTATTTTCATGACTTAAACTATATAATTAAAAATAAACTAAACTCCTAATTCGATCATTCAAAGATTATGTCGATATCATTTAAGTCCTTAAAAAAATATCGACATCAATTTAGTTCTTGAATTATGGAAGGTAACATCATTTTGTCTTTGAAAAAATTGACATCAATTTAGTATCTCAATCATCAAAAAATATTATCAATTTATTCTCTCAACTATATAAATTAACATCAATTTAGTCAATCAATAATAGAAATTATATCAATTTAGTCTTTATTTGTAAAAAGAAGAATGATTTTGATGTCACTTTATATGATTTGAGAATTAAATTGATGTCAATATTCTTTAAAAGATTAAAGTAATATCGACACAAAATTTAGAGGATCAAATTGAGAGTTTATTCTTGAAAATAAATAAGTTATTATTAATTTTATAAATAAAAAAACTACGTAAAACAATAAAATAAAAATAAAAGCAAAAGCTGAAACCGAAGCAGTAAAACATGTGAAACTTTGAGATAAAGCTAGAAATGAAAAAAAAAAAAGGTTGAAATGAAAAAAGAAAAAAAGAAACTGGTTCACCTGTAATAACAGGTAAATTGGATTGGAGCATCGATACTCCAAAACTTTTCGGGAGTATTGGAGCAAGCTCCCCACCAATGATCCATCCTTCTGACCGCTTGTCACGGGTCACTGAAGGAAAAGACCATGTAAATAATCTGTGTACATATAATAAAAAAAATAACATCTGTAAAATAATTAATAATTTTGTATAAATTGTTTTGGATAAATTATACTTCACTCTCATAAAGTTTTTTAATATGACACAACCGTTTAAAATATACACTCTATTTCATTTGATCAAAGTAACTAACTACATTTTAATACCAATAATTTTTTAAATTTTTTAAAAAACATTTAATATAAATATCTTATTCATTTAAAATAAAATTAATTATAAAAGTCACTATAGTAAAATTATCAATCAACGAGCTTGTAATTCAACTGATGACACTGCCTTCTATTTTTTCTAATTTAGCCATATACGAACAAGTAATCTGTGCCTTGCATATGCATTCTTCTTTGAATTAGTTATTGTGTTATTAATTTTGAACTGAACATAAAAAGGAAAACATAAATACTGAATTTTTGATGTTGCATAAGTAATTTAAAATCTTTGTCTTCCTAAAAGTGGAGAACATATTATAGCTTGAAATAAAAAAATAAGTTGGACAATTCTCTATAAAAGATATTTCCAAAAGTATGATTGTTTTAATGTTGAATCTGAATAACAATTAAGAATGTAAGACCAGACCAATCTTTCCTTTAGTATTAAGGCTTTAGAGTTTAGGTGATAATATGTCTTTTAGAATTTAGCCATATATTCAATCATATCAAATAATATTTGTTTGATGATATTTTTCTTATATTACTCAAAATTTAGGTTAAATTATATATTTAGTCCCTATAGTTTATACTCATTTTTTATTTGATCCCTATATTTTCTTTTTTTTCTTTTTCTTCAAATGAATCCTTATACTTTCAAAAGTTATTAATTTAGTCCCCACCATCAACTACTGTTGTAACTCTATTAACAGAGAATCTTACCTAGCAAATGAAATGTTACCTGGCAGTAAGTTACTAGAGGCATTTTGCTTTTCTCCATGTCATCACTGGCTTTACCTTGATACAAAGCTCATGAACCACCTAACCAGAAATGCACCCAACACGAGTTTAAAATTTAGAGTAAATGCAACAATATACTCAAAAACCTAGGAGATAGAAGTGTAAACATAGATTTTCTTAGGATTAATCATACAAGAACACAATTGGAATCTTGGGAATTCATGATTTTCACATACATTAAGGTTAAATCAATATATGAGTACTAATCTTTGTCCATGATGAAGAATAAACTCTAGATTTACAAAACTTTCTTGATTGTTAAATCTTTATCGATCTCTTCCCTTTTTTCTCTTGCTCTTTTCTCTTCTTGATAGAAAAATAAATCAGCGTATCCTTATGGGTAGAGACTGAATATGGGGGTTTCATTCAAATTTCAAAACCATCAGTTATCACCATGATAACTTCCCACAACTATCAGAAAACCACTCCCATCAAGTGGTTAACAAAACCTTCCCAAAGCCAACCAAAATTGCCAATTAGCCTCTTCATTAAATCACACACATTTACACATTTATCCTTTAAATATGAGTCATATGTGAGTTATTTTCTTACATTCTCCCACTTGACTCATGTGTTAAAGTGTCATTCTATGATTTATGAAAACATCAATCTTAATGCACATATATAAGACTAAAGGCTTTCATATATTGGTTGCTCCATAAATCATAATTAAGAATAAAACCAACAAGAGTCATAACGGTTCTATATCATCAAATTGACATAGTTCCTTCATGTACTACTATATTAGCTCTTCTCCTTAACATGACACTTCAACGGGAAGTACACAATTATGTCCAACAATAATGTTTTCATTAGAGATAAATCATGTTTCAACATCATCATTCATACATGCAAGTATACATAAATTTGATAATGGAAAATTTCATAAACTTAATACATTAATAAGCTTAGAGTGTCAATGACCAATAATAACAATAATGTTTAAACATTCGCTAGTAGACATAATGCCCATACTATACACATGACCAATAAATATTTTGGGCAGTAATCCCTTCATCAAGGAATTTAGCTATCATAAGATCGGTGCTAATATGCTCTATTGACACTTTATGTTTCTGAACCTTTCTTTAACGGCAAGGTATTTCAACTCCATATGCTTACCACCTTTGGAATACTTGTCGTTTTTAGAAAAGAAGACTGCTGTGGAATTGTCACAAAAAATTTTTAGCGGGCTATCAATACTGTCGACCAGTCCAAGCCCCTGAAATAAAATTCTGTAACCATTTAACCTGAACCATGGCCTCAAAACATGCCACAAATTCAGCTTCCATAGTGGATGCAGCAATTACAGACTACTTCGTACTTTTTCATGATATAGCTCCTGTAGCTAAAAGATATAAGTAGCCAAAAGTGAATTTTCTTGCATCCACACATCTGGCAAAGTCTGAATCTGAATATCCAATGACCTCAAGGTTGTTGGATTTCCTATAAGTAAGCATGTGATTTCTTTATTCCTTGCAAATATCTCATAACTTTCTTTGCAGCTTTCTAATGATCTATACCAGGATTACTCTGGTATCTTCCTAATATTCCAACTACAAAACTAATATCTGGTCTCGTACAAGTCTGAGTATACATTAAGCTCCTAACAAGTGATGCATATGGAATTGCTTTCATTTCTTTCGGTTCCAAATCATTCTTAGGACGTAGCATGAGACTAAATTTGTCTTCTTTCTGAATTGGAATCAGAGATGATGAGTACTTTTCCATTCTAAATCTCTCTAAACTTTATTAATATATGCTTTCTGAGACAAGTTTAACAATTCTTGTGATATGTTACGGAATATCTCTATTCCAATCACATAAGTTACCTCACCCATATCTTTCATTTCAAAGTTACTAGAGAGAAATATCTTGGTCTCACTCAGAAGAATAAGATCATTAGTTGCAAGCAAGATGTCATCAACATGCAGAATCAAAAATATAAACTTGCTCCCACTGACCTTTATATATATACACCGATCAACGGTGTTTTCTTTAAATCCAAAGGAAACAACAGTATCGTTAAACTTAAGGTACCATTGTCGTGAAGCTTGTTTAAGTCCATATATTGACTTCTTAAGTTTGCACACCATGTGCTCTTTTCCTTTTTCTATGAACCCCATTGGTTAGTCCATATACACATCTTCCTCTAAATTTCCATTTAGAAAGGCAGTTTTCACATCCATTTGGTGTAATTCTAAATCATAATGAGCCACCAATGCCATAATGATTCTTAAAGAATCCTTTTTAGAGACTGGTGAAAAGGTTTCCTTATAGTTAATGTCATCTTTCTGAGTAAATCCTTTTGCAACTAGTCTGACCTTATAACGTTCTAAGTTACCATGAGAGTCACGTTTGGTCTTAAAGACCCATTTACATCCAACTCTCTTACAACCTTCTGGTAACTCAACAAGGTCCCAAACTTCATTCTGTTCCATAGATTTCACTCTTCTTTCATGGGAATTAACCATTTTTCACCATAATTACTATTCATAGCTTGTGAAACGTAACTGGATCATCTTCCATTCCCAAGTCAAATTTAGACTCTTGTAGATATACCACATAGTCATTAGAAATAGCAGATCTCCTTTCTCTTGAGATATTCCTAATGCTATTTGTTGTGTGTTCTTCTACTATGGGCTCATTCGGTTCATTTACTATGACTTCATTGTGAGTAGTGGAGATCATTTATTTGTTGTTCTTCATTATTATTAATTGGTACAACAACATGAGGAACAACAACCTTATTAAAGACACAAGTCAAGGGAACTTGTACTCTCAATTCTTGAATCTCCACTTTACGTGGTGTTTCACTCCCACTAACTTCACTATTCTCAATAAACCTAGCATTTTTAGTTTCAATAATCCTTGTAGTGTGATTAGGACAATAAAATCTATACCTTTTCGACTTTTCTGGATAACTAATGAAATAACCACTAATTGTTCTTGCATCCAGTTTCCTTTCATTGGGATTATAATATCTAATTTCTGCCTGGTAACCCCAAACATGCAGGTGCCTTAGACTAGATTTCCTTCCAGTCTACAATTCAAAAGGAGTCTTTGGAACTGCCTTACTAGGAATCCTATTTAACACATACATGACATTTTTTAGAGCATAAGCCACAACGAAATGGGTAGAGAAGAATTACTTAACATACTCTTAACCATATCTAACAAAGTTCTATTATGCCTTTCTGACACCACTATTTTGTTGTGGTGTACCTGACATTGTGTATTGAGCACATATGCCTCTCTTTTCAAGGGAATTTAGCAAATGGACCCGGATGTTGTCCGCTTTCATCATACCTTCCATAATACTCTCCACCCCTATCAGATCTGACAATTTTTACTTTTCTATCTAATTTCCTTTCAACTTTATCAATGTAAATCTCTATAGGCATTTACAGCCTGAGATTTATCATGTAACAAATAGACATAACTATAACATAAATAATCATCAATGAAGGTGATAAAGTATCTTTTTTATTGAAAGCGTTAACATCAAAAGGCCCACATACATCAGTGTGTATAATTTCAAGAAGTTGAGTGCTTCTTGTGGCTTCTTTCTTTGTGTGTTTTGTTTGTTTACCTTTAATGCAATCCACACATACATTCAGATCAGTAAAATCTAAATCCGGAAGGATTTCATTCTTTACCAATCTTTCCATTCTTTCTTTGAAAATATGTCCCAAACGTTTATGCCACAAGTAAGTAGAACGTTCATTCATTAAATTACGTTTAGTATCAATATTATGATGCAAGGTCATAAGTGTTTCAGCATATAGATTATCAAGACTCAACTTATATAATCCATCACATAATATACCATTACCAATCAAGTGATTATGTTTGTACAAACTGAAACTACCACTACCAAATTTAAAAGAGTATCCAGCCTTATCAAGTTTGGATATTGAAACTAAATTCCTAGATATACTAGGTACATAAAAGTTTCACATAAGTCTAAATGATATCCACTGTCAAGAATCAAATGATACGTCCCAACAACTTCTACTGGAGCTTTCACTCTATTTCCCATAAAGACAAACTTTTCATTTGGGCCTTATGGTTTAGGGTTGTAAGGAATCCACTGCATCATATTAATAAACATGAGTTGTACATCCATAATCAATCCCATCAAGTATTATAAGGAACTTCAGGCTAAGTTTGATTCAAAACATACATAAGCACTAGGCTTACCCTTTCTTTTCGAAACCAAGCCTTACGTTTCGGGCAATTCCTTTTGGAAATGTCCAGTCTTTCTACAAGAAATCAACATCTGTTTCCATTATTTAGGTTCCTTCTTGTGGATTTGAGAAGAGAAGCCTCATTAATCTTTAAGGGGTCCTCTTGTCCTTCTTCTCATGTTTCCTGTTACCGCTTTTCTTTTCAGCTCTTTGATGGTTCACATAATTGATGGAATGAATTCCCTGGTTCTTGAGTCTGGTTTCTTCCTGAACTAAGCATACTGTGCAATTCATGCACATTCCATTTGTCCTTTCATGGTATTATAGTTCATTTGGAAAGGACCATACTCAGCCGGTAATGAGTTCAGGATGAAACTACACCAGGAAATTTTCATGCACATCCATCTCTAATCACTTCAGTCTTGCTGCAATATTGTCATCTCAATAACATGCTCATGCATAATACAAGAACCATCAAATTTCATAGTGGTCAGTGTACTCATTAGTGTCCCAGCAAAGAGACTTGTCAGTAGTTTGAGAGCGCTCTTCCACAAGCTTCATCATTTCTTTGGCACTTTTAGTTTGTGGAAGAGCTGACTTAATGTTGTTAGCAATGCTCATTCGTATGTACATCAGACTCAACCTGTTGGATCTTTTTCAGTTTCTATAATGGACCTTTTTCCTCTTCAGTGCTTGTAGCAGTGATAGCACCAGGTTTCTTTTTTTCTAAAGAGCTAAATCCAGATCTATTACCCCCAAGGTAAAATTGATTTGCTTACTCCATTCAGAAAAGTTGAGTCCATTAAAAACTGCAACAGTTGAGAACAGCGAATGTGTAGCAACTGGTACTGCAAGGAATAAAGTTTGAAAACATTAATACTTTGAGTTATACATATATATACGTCAACATGCTTCACAGATTCAGATATATTTCATACAATGCATATCGATGTTCACCTTTGGGCGATCCATTAATACACAACATTCAATATAATGATGCTAATAGGAATTTCACATAATTTGGCAATGATGTATACACTAACTAGAAACATTTATTATCTTTGGATTCATAAATATAACTAATAGTACATTTACATCACTAACATTCATGCTCATTTATTATAAAGACAAGCAATCAACCTTTGCGTTGATCCTTAACTGTCTTATAATAATGAACTTCAATTACCCATAAATCAATAATTATCATATCATTAATAGCATCAAACTATGAGTAATTGGAATACAACCATCATATAATTTGGAATTAAATCAACATAAAGATTTGACCACTTTGGTGATTAACAAATCTATCATACATTAATTCCGAAATTCAAACATTTCATAAATAATTAGAGGATATAATATAAATTCATAATTTTTTTTAAATGCCTAATACATTGGATCATATGGCATAAAATAAAAAAGACAGAACCATAAATTGCCGAAGCCATGGACTTAAAAAAAAAATGAATCTTGTTTCGATGAAAACCAAGTGCATGTAAGACATTGATGTGGAAATGGATAATGGTGGATTGATTCCACAAAGCATCAATACTTTCATAACAATTAATTTAATTAAACATAATTCTTTACTTTCGTAGAAATATTAGAGCAGCGGAATTTCAATCAAAACACCCAATCTTTATAATGAACGTTCATACATAAATCCCTAATTTCAATTTTCATAATTAGGGTTCATACATAAATCCTCAATTCATAAATCCCTAATTTTCATAATTAAGGTAACCACAATTAATGGAAAATCATGAATTCTTTAACCTAGTACTCTGATACCAAATGTAAACATAGATTTTCTTAGGATTCATCATACAAGAACACAATTGGAATCTTGGGAATTCATGGTTTTCACATACATTAAGGTTAAATCAATATATGAGTATTAACCTTTATCCATAATGCGGAATAAACTTTAGATCTATGAAACCTTCTTGATTGTTGAATCTTTATCGATCCCCTATCTCTCTTACGCTTTTCGCTTCTTAATGGAAAAATAAATCAGCGTATCCTTATTGATAGAGACTGAATATGGGGGTTTCATTCGAATTTTAAAACCATCAATTATTACCAGGATAACTTCCCACAACCATAAGAAAACCACTCCCATCAAGTGGTTAACAAAGCTTTCCCAAAACTAACCAAAATTATCGTTTAGCCCTTCATTAAATCACACACATTTACACATTTATCCTTTAAACATAAGTCATATGTGAGTTGTTTTTTACAAGAAGATCTCCTATTTGGACAATATTTCTCCCGTGCCTCTCACTATGTCTAGGGATGAAATAACATCTTGAAAGTAATTTCCCAATTCAATCAATTTGCAAGCTTTGGCCTTGTGCCATTGAATCATTGCACACTTATTCCATAAAAAAAAAAAAAACTCAACAAATTATTTATAACTTTTCTTTCTTTTGCAACATTTCTTTCTTTCATTTTTGTTCCATCTCGCCTATACTAAAAAGATAGAAGATAGTTAATTCATGTTTCAATTTTATCTGACTTATTAGGAATTCTTCATCAAAACCATCTACAAAGAAAACCATATCACAATCACCATGTTGTTGTTTTATTTGTTAGTTTATTATATCATAGCAGTCATCATCATCCTAAATGATCATATTCATTGTTTTTCATTCATTGTTTACAATGCTCAAAGATCAATATAAATTTCTTGAATTTAAAAAAAAAAAGGGCGACATGTACTTTGACTCAATCCTTCATCCATTGTACAGGAAATCAATACATATGCATATATACTATAGTCACATAATCATCTTAAAATAAAGATATTTTAAACTCTTCCCGTTTGCGTTCATTTGATAAGTTTTAGATCATATATACATGTCATATCTTTTTTACTTAAAAATTTGATAATAAAGCAAGAACTAAAAGCTTGTGTGCACTGAGAATATATGTTGTTAGATCATATTTACAGGAGTTGTGAAGGAGGATATAGGCTACAGAAGTAGTCTTCTTAATTATGTGCAAGTAGTTTAGCAAGAGTGTTGGTGCAAGCACCAGAAGAATGCTCAGGTGAATGATCCTTGAATAAAATATACTCATGCTTGGATCCTTTTATTGAATCTGATTTCAATCTAATATACATCAACTTCTAAAAATTCTGCATTTTATATTGATTAGAGAGAAACACTGCATAACCACGCATCTCTCATGCACCATCTAAGCGTCTGTAACAATCCTTACTTCCGCACAAAGCCATCATACCCACCATTACCCATGAAAACCAACGAAACTCCCTCCATGCCCAACGTCTGAAGTATTCGCTTAAAGACAAGATTACCTCTTAATAGCAACCCATCACACATGAAACCAAAGCCTTCAACACCACGCAGCTCCCATATTCACTAGTCTCGGCATCCCTTTCTTCCCTCTTTTATTTCCCTTAAACAGGTGTCAAAGAAAACAAGGGATGGCATTTAAAGGGACGGCGTGGAGAAGATTAAAGAAAACACATGAGCAAGGTGAGGACTAAATTGATAACATTTAAAAATATGAAGATTTATATGAAAAAAAAATAAAGTAGGGATCAAATTAAAAATGAGTGCAAACTATATGAACTAAATATATAATTTAACCTAAAATTTATCAAAAATTAATTTTACAACAAAAAGATTAAATATAAATAAAATTTAAATATTCATGTATACAAGTTATTTCATTTAATTATTTTCATTTTTATATATAAACTACAAAAAATAATAACGATTTATTAACTCAAACTACCTAAGTAAAACTTACTACTTATATAATTAAAAAGTAATTGCTTATAAATCATAAAAGGAGAATCAAATAGTTTATTTTTAAAATAGGGAGATAATAGTTTATTTTCAAAACCGAGTCACCCTATCTTTATAAATTGGAAGACAATAATCTCTATAAATTATTGTTATATACATAGTTAATAAATTATGTTATTCATATAAATGTTATTGTATATTTATATAATTTATTATATACAAAACACTAAATTTAATTAAAGGTTTGCATATACGTGAGACTTTGAAAACTTAAACTTATTTGCATTATTAAAATTAAAATACATGTTTGATAGACTTTACAAAATTATTGCCTTTCAAAATGTAATTTTGAGCCATTTATGACTAGCAAAAACATATTGTTGAGTATGACAATTAACAATATCTAATATCAATTTCTTCCTTATTTGTTATGATAAGCATGTAGTTATAATTATAGTCACATATTTATATTCAATTATTTAATTAGTTTGGTGGATTCCATATTATAATCTTTTAATTTAAATAAATATTATATATTGTTATAAATTCATAATAATTTTATTTATTTCTTATAATAAATTTACTATGCATAGCATAAGTACATTTTGACGTATTTATAATATGTGTAGGTAATAATTTCAATATATTTATTATTAATTTGCACCAATTTAAATTAAGTAATTAATATTTTTGGAAATTAAATTTGGATACTTCACAGACAAAATATTTAATTGATTAATTTACACCAATGAGAAGAAGTTATTAGGTGAAAGCATTTTTTATTATAAGAGATGAGAAGAATAAATCCTAACTATTAAACCATACATAAATAGTTATGATTAAATTTTACTTAAGATGTTACTTGATTACTTAAAAAAGTTATATAATTTTATGTTTTAATCTTGACTATTAATATAAGATGTAATGGTTATAATTTACGTGTGTGTGTACTTATATATATATATATGTTTATACATATACATACATATATATATATATATATATATATATATATAATAATCATTGTTGCTTTGAAGCCGAGGTTTATGGAATACTTTGGGTTTCTATGCGAGGTAGAACTCAATCAATAAAGCTGGAAAACACAGCTGAAGAGCCAATCAATTTTTTTTTAAGTACCTTACCTGAGTCGTCCACACAGTAGACGACTCCCATATGTAATCATTATTTTTGCAAAATATATTATTTTTTATTCTAAATCTGGAAAAAAAAAACAAATAAAATGATATTAGAAAAAAATAATATTATAAAATAATGTAAAAATATTTAAAAATAAAAGAAGAGAATATAATAATAATATTTGTACACTATTTTTATTACACCATTCTTACATTATTTCTTTTTTCATTAATAAAATAAGATAAACAAGCATTCCAATACATTCTCTCTTTATCTTTTTTTTCCCAGTTAAAGATGTGAAAGAAAATGGTAGAAGAAAATGGTGTGCATCTATTATTTTTGTATATTTTATATCTCTATGTTGTTGGAACCAGAAAAGGGAAAAGTAAAAGAGGGGAAAGAGAAACTCAGATAGAGATCTTGAGTGAATGAATTTCTATGCATTATATTAGCTTCAAAGATAGTCTATGTATACAAGAGGAAGCCTACACTAAATAGGAAGGTACATTAATATGCAATCAATCAGTATCCCTAATATGATGATGCTGATATCTCGAATATGATGTTGATATCTTCACATCCCCCTCAAACTCAAGTGGGAGTAGAAGGAACCAACTTGAGTTTGGAAACAAAGGTGAGAAAACGACCAGGTTGATCAGGTTTTGTGAACAAATCAGTAGGTTGGTCAAAAGTGCAAATGGAGACAAGGCGAAGATCACCACGAGTAATATGCTACCGGATGAAGTGACAGTCGATCTCAATGTGTTTTGTACATTAATGAAAGACATCATTATGCGCAATTTGAATAGTATTGTGATTATCACAATAGAGATTAGTAGGAAAGGATTGAGAGATACCCACGTCTCTAAGTAGCCAACATATCCAAAGTATTTCAGAAGTGGTGTCAGCAAGAGCACGATATTCAACTTCAGTATTAGAACGAGCAGCCAATGTCTGTTTCTTGCTACGCAAAGAGATAAGAGAGTCTCCCAAAAAGATATAATAACCAGTGGTAGAGTGGCGATCAGTAGGATCACCATCCCAATCATAATCTGAATAAGCTCAAAGAACTACAGAGGAATCAGTAGAGAAATGGAGTCCATGGAACAAAATGCCCTTCACATAACGAATGATTCAAAGAATAATAGCATAGTGAATGGAACCCAGAGGTACCATGGACTGGGTCACAAAGTGAACAGTATATGAAATGTTCGGGCAAGTATCAGTGAGATAAATCAAACTGCCAACCAGCTAACAATAGAGAGTAGGATCATCAAACACAGTACCATTCATAGGTGTAAACCAAACATTTGGTTCAAGTGGAGAATGTTCGGTGCGAATGCATATATACTTCTTCTTCTAAGTCACCATTAAGAAACGTATTTTTCATATCCATCTGATTAAGAGTCAATTTACGAATAGCAGCAATAGCCAAAAGAGTGCAAACTGAAGTGATACGAGCAATAGGAGCAAAAGTTTCTTCATAATCAATACCATACTCCTGAGTGAAGCCTTTGGCCATCAAACGAGCGTTGTCATGGTCAACAGAACCATTAGAGTGAGTATTGATCTTATAAACCCATTTATGTCCCACATGGGCCTTATCAGGAGGAAGATCAACCACATCCCTTGGAGGTGATTACATCCCACATGAACCTTATCAAGAGGAAGATCAACCATATCCCTTAGAGGTGATTTCCAAGGCCTGTAATTCTTCTTGCATAACTTGTTGCCAACAAAGATAAGTAGAGGCTTCTTTATAGGACTGTGGTTCATGGAGGTGAAGCATGGTAGAAAAACAATGATGATCACGTAGATAGGCAGGGAGGGTTCTAACCCAAGAAGAATGCATAGAAGGAGGAGTAATGTCAGGTACATAACCTTTGATTGAGATAACAACAATGGAACAAGTCGGAACCTTAAGGGTTGTTATGAGCTCACAAGGAGAGTCGATATCAAAGGAATTAGAGGAATCTGTCTCTGGAGTACCTTAAAAATGTGTATTAGAGTTACTAGGAAAAATGTTAGCATATGGGTTAGTAAACAAAGGACTAGAAGTGGGAGGAATAGATTGGAACTGGGAGAGAGAGGAGAACATAGTGTCTTTCTAGAACACAACATGATGAGAGATACGAATGTATTGATAAATGGGATACCTGCAACAATAACTTTTGTGTTCAGTACTGTTGTGATTATCGTAATGTCATATTATCATTAGAATAGGAATATTTTCTACTAATCCTTGTATCCCTATTATTGTGGGATTAAAAGTAGACTCAAACTCAAATTGTAATTCTATTGTATAAATTTTTGGGTTCTAAGAGAATTTCTCTCAAGCAATTTCATAAATCTAAAGGCTTCAATTTGGTATTTATTTTCTACTGTTTAATATCTATCTCTTTTCTTTCTTCTTCCTACCTAACTTTTATTAATTTCAACATGGTATCAGAGCGGCACCATCCGCCTTGAAGGTGTCCATTCTTTCTGTTGTGATAAGTTCTATAGAACTCCTTTGTTAATTCTCTTTTATTATTTTTCCTTCCTATTCTTTCATCTGTTTTCTCTAAGTCAAAATCGATGTCCTTCTAATTGTTGTTGAAGTTGGAGATTTCGTCTATTTTTTTTGGTATTTAAATTCTCTATAGAGAATAATGTGTAATGTTCAGTTGTGATTGGTGTTTTTGATTGAGGCAAGACTTCTGTGTCTTCACTTTGTTTGGCCTATTAGTGCTGGTTTCTTGCTATTTTCTCTACTTTCTTATTGTTGGGGCTTTTTCCAATGCTGACATAGCATTGAGGGGGAGTGATAATGATAGTGGTGACTTCATTTTAACATTAGTATTATTCGTCATATTATTCTCCTTCCATTGACGATCATTCTAATGGCGACTTCTTTCTCATTGATGAGTCATATCAGTAGTGACATCTCTTCAATACTAGTATTTGTCATATTATTCTTTTTCTATCGATAATCATTCCGATGATGACTTCTTTCCTACTAATGAGTTATACCAGTGGTGACATATCTTCAATACTAGTATTTGTCATATTGTTCTCTTTTCATCGACGATCATTCTGATAGTGACTTTTTTCCTACTGATGAGTCATACCAATGGTGACTTCTTTTCAATACTAGTATTTGTCATGTTATTCTTTCCAATCGATGATCATTCCAATGGTGACTTATTTCCCACTTATGAGTCATACCAGTGGTATTTCTACTCAAGTCATTTGGATCTGTCATCTGTTCAAGTAGATCTCTCAAGTTGTTAGGTTTTACCATATGATCTAGTAAAACCTTGGAATTTGTTCTTGTTATAATGTTTTTAAGCACGTCTGAAAGACTTGATTCAACCCAGTCACAGTTTGGGTCCTCTTCTTCTTGTACAAAAGGTTTATTTTGATGAGTTATCTCTCCAACATGTCTCCAACATCCTGAGTTATCTTTTAGCCATGGAGTCCACTTTATATTTATGTTATTTTTCTTTTTAAAAAGTTTTATTTATAACAAGCTTAAAGCTTAGTAAGCTTTAGCTTATGGGGGAGTGTTATAATTATCGTAAATGTCATATTATCATTAGAATAGGAATATTTTCTATTAATCATCGTATCCACCATCAATATCAGAACAGTAAAAGTAATTAAATTATTACTTGGCTTTGGAATACCTCTACTCTAAATATCCACCATCAATTTGGCCGCTTTGACACTGCTAAAGAGGTATGGAATCATCTTGCCAATCGCTATACTATTTCTGATTTATCTCATCAATATCAGTTGTTAAAGGAACTTAGCACTTTGAAACAAGAGCCCGGTCAAGTCGTTTATGATTTCCTAGCCCAAATGGAAGTTTGTTTGGGATAAATTGACTATTTGTGAGCCAACTCTAAAAGATAGTGCTGATTCTAAAATATATGAGGACTATCACAATCACACCAAGCTCATTCAATTTCAAATGGCTCTCACTAATGACTATGAACTTGTTCGAGCCTCCCTACTACATCAAAGTCCTTTACCCACATTTGAAGTCACCCTTTCCCGTCTCAAGTCTAAAGAAACTAGGTTAGGTCTGCTCTAACCCAAAACTAATTTGGCTTTTACTATCACAGGTTAAGGGGCAAAATTCTGTCATCATTGTTACCAATCTGGGTGTCTTTCGCTTGACTGTCCTGATATAGAATGTTGTCTCTACAAACTGAAAGGTCATATTGCTACCAATTGCTCTGCTCTAATTTATCGATACTATAAAAAGACAAGCCATCTCATCGATCACTATTGCATTTGTCCACCATAGCCTGATCAAAGTAAGTTTCAACCTCGTCCCATTTCACCCTTCAAGCCTGTGTTTACTACTTCAAGTGACAACGAAGGTTCCTCTTCAAATTCCCAGCTCTCACTCTCCACTAGTAATCTTGAATCTATCCTTAAGTAAGTTCTCTCTCATTCTAGAAACAATCTTACTACCCTAGCAATCATACCAAGTACTACTCATTCTGGTATGGAATCATCTTGCCAATCGCTATACTATTTCTGATTTATTTCATCAATATAAGTTGTTGAAGGAACTTAACACTTTGAAACAAGAGCCCGGTCAAGTTGTTTATGATTTCCTAGCCCAAATGGAAGTTGTTTGGGTTTAGTTGACTATTTGTGAACCAACTGTAAAAGATAGTGCTGATTCTAAAACATATGAGGGCTATTGCAATCGCACTAAGCTCATTCAATTCCTAATAACTCTCACTAATGACTAAGAACCTGTTTGAGCCTCCCTACTACATCAAAGCCCTTTACCCACACTTGAAGTCACCTTTTTCCCGTCTCAAGTCTGAAGAAACTAGGTTAGGTATGCTTCGACTCAAGACTGATTTGGCTTTTGCCATCATAGCTAAAGGGGCAAAATTTTGTCATCAATGTTGCTAATCTGGGCATTTTCTGCTTGACTGTCCCAGTATAGAATGTTGTATTTGCAAACAAAATTGTCATATTGCAACTAACTACTCTGCTTTGATTTGTCAATACTGTAAGAAGATAGGCTATCTCATTGATCACTATTGCATTTTGTCCACCACATCCTGATCAAAATAAGTTTCAACAGCGTCCTAATTCATCCTTCAGGCCTGTGTTCACTATTCTAAGTGCCAATGAAGGTTCCTCTTCTAGTTTCTAGCTTTCACTCTCCACTAGAGAGCTTGAATCTCTTCTCGAGCAAGTTCTCTCTCATTCTGGTAACAATCCTACTACCTTAGCAGCCACACCAAGTACTACTCATTTGCATTTTGATTCCACTTGTTGTAATCACATGACATCCTCATCTCATTTCTTTTCATCCCTATCTTCTGACGATATTATCAACTCTATTCACATTGCTGATGGATCTCTTATACAAGTCAGTCATAAGGGTCCTATCTCTCTCCCTACCTTCACTTTGTCTAACACTTATCTTATTCCTAAACTGAATTTCAATCTTATTTTTATTGGTCAACTTTGTAATCTTGGCTACACACTTACCTTTTCTTCTGCTAATTGTTGGGTACAGGGCCATGGACAAGACATATCATAGGGAATGGTTGTAAAATTGAAAGTTTGTTTGAGCTCACTATTCTCCATATTCCTCCGTCCTTCATATCAAATCTTTGTGCATCCTCCACCACCTCACCTATTCAGTTGTGGCATCAATGGCTTGATCATAGTTCTCTTATCAAATTATGTTTCCTCATTTCTTAATGCATTTTAGGATCTATTAAGGATGATTCTTTTTGTTGTACTTCTTGTCAAACTGCTAAACAGTCTGCTTTGTCCTTTAATAACAGTGCTTCTATTTCTATTTCTCATTTTGATCTTGTGCATTCTGACGTTTGGAGACCTGCTCCCATTCCATCTATGGAGGTTATCGATATTATGTAATTTTCATTGACGATTATTCTTGCCTCACTTGCATATATCTAATGAAAAATTGGTCTAAATTTCCTCAAATTTATATCACTTTTCCCATAATGGTTAAAACTCAATCCTTAAAGTCAATTAAAGTTTTTTGCGGTGATAATGCTGTGGAATATCGTGATTCCAAACTTCTCACATTTCTTGCTGCACATGGTACCATGTCTGAGTTTTCATGTCCTAACACATCTCAGCAAAAAGGCTGTGCTGAGAGGAAACATCGTCATATCCTTGACTCTGTTCAGGCCATGCTTATTTCCACTTCTTGTCCAAAATATACTTAGGGTGAAGCCGTTCTCATTCCTGTGTCTGCCATAAATTATCTTTCTTCCTCTGTCATCAGTAATGTCTCTCCCTTTAAATGTCTCTTCCATATCTATCTAAATTACAATTCCCTTAAAGTTTTTGGCTGTGCTTACTTTGTTCTTCTTCAACCCCACAAGTACACTAAACTGGAGCCTTGTGCTCGTCTCTACTGTTTTCTTGGATATGGTGCTTGTTGAAATTAATAAAGTTTAGGTAGGAAGAAGAAAGAAAAGAGAATAGATATTAAACAGTAGAAAATAAGTACTAAATTGAAGCATTTAGATTTCTTTAATTGCTTGAGAGAAATCCTCTTAGCACCCAAGAATTTATACAATAGAATTACACTTTAAGTTTGAGTCTACTTCTAACTAGAGTTTGAATCTACTTCTAATTCTACAATAATAGGGATACGATGATTAATAGAAAATATTCCTATTCTAATGATAATATGACATTTACGATAATTATAACACTTTCCCTTAAGCTAAAGTTTACTAAGCTTTAAGCTTGTTATAAATAAAACTTTTTAAAAAGAAAAATAACATAAATATAAAGTGGGCTCCATGGCTTAAAAGATAACTCAGGATGTTGGAGACATGTTGGAGAGATAACTCATCAAAATGAACCTTTCAGGCTATGGTGGACAAATGCGACAGTGATCGATGAGATAGCTTGTCTTTTTATAGTATCGATAAAATAGAGCAGAGCAATTGGTTGCAATATGACCTTTCTATTTGCAGAGACAACATTCTATATCAGAACAGTCAAGCGAAAGACACCCAGATTGTAACAGTGATGACAGAATTTTGCCCCTTAACCTATGATAGCAAAAGCCAAATTAGTTTTGGGTCAGAGCAGACCTAACCTAGTTTCTTTAGACTTAAGACGGGAAAGGGTGACTTCAAATATGGGTAAAGGACTTTGATGTAGTAGGGAGGCTCGAACAAGTTCATAGTCATTAGTGAGAGCCATTCGGAATTGAATGAGCTTGGTGCGATTGTGATAGTCCTCATATATTTTAGAATCAGCACTATCTTTTAGAGTTGGCTCACAAATAGTCAATTTATCCCAAACAACTTCCATTTGGGCTAGGAAATCATAAACGACTTGACCGGGCTCTTGTTTCAAAGTGCTAAGTTCCTTTAACAACTGATATTGATGAGATAAATCAGAAATAGTATAGCGATTGGCAAGATGATTCCATACCTCTTTAGCAGTGTCAAAGCGGCCAAATTGATGGTGGATATTTAGAGTAGAGGTATTCCAAAGCCAAGTAATAATTTAATTACTTTTGCTGTTCTACACGTCTAATTTTTCAGCATACTTTTCAGCAGTATCTGTGGTATTCTTATCAGGACATTTAATATCAGTAGTCATATATCGTCAAAGCTTGCATCCTTTGAGAAAGCTACGCATTGCTTCAAGCCAATGAGTATAATTGGATCCATTAAATACAATTGTTATAGGCTAGTAATATCGAGCTTGTCCATTTTATATAGCAGAAATGACAAGAAAAAATAGAGTCTCCAAAAATGGGATAATATAGGCTAAACTGGCAAAAAACGACCTCAAATTTGGAAAGATCTCATCGAAAAACCTTGGGAAGGATTCTGTTAGAAGTGCCATGTCAGTAGGAAAAAGAAACGTTAGTAGGGAAGGTCACCTCAGAGTTAAGTCAATGAGGAGGACTAGGTTAGGCAGAACTAGTCACGGCATGGGCTGGAGCATAAAGAAGCGAGTTGCATGCAAGTTAGTGGGCTAGATTCGAGTCGTGTTGGAGGATGTGAATCATTGGAGATCTAGCACGTGAGCACCACGCGCAGAGATAACAGGAGGAGTGTGAGGGCGTATGCAGGGGAGTTCGGTGGTGAAACTTAAATGGTGGCTAGATTAGCAACTTCAGAGATGATGGCGATGACAGTGTCAAAGGAAAAGGGCAAGAAGGCTGTGACCGAAGGAGACCTTCACGCTGCCTAAAAGGGAGTTTTGCAGCAACTCTTTGAAGCTTTCTTTCAAGCTACTGATACCATGTTAGATTAGAACCTAAAACTAATTGGTGTTAAGTGAAGTGTCCAACAGGTATACAAATCACACTCCGGAAATTGAGATAGGTAATATGAGACTTTAACACCCTCCCTCCATAGATGCCTGCCAGAACAAGCAACAGACACATCCCTTCTCGACGGATACCTAGTGGAACAGGTAACACAGATGAATTCTAGCTCTGATATCATGTTGGACCATAATAAGGAAAAATAAAAGAAGAAAAGAGAAACTCATATAGTGATTTGAGTGAATGAATTTATGTATGTTGTATTAGCTTCACAGGCAGTCTATTTATACAAGAGGGAGCCTACACTAAATAGGAAGGTAAATTAATATACAATCAATCAGTTTCCCTAATTTATACAAATCATTCCTAAAATATATACGTATCAATCACAAGAATTATGTCTCTAATGCTGATATCTTAGATATGATGATGATATCTTCATACATGTAAAAAATGTTATCTCATGTCGGTTTGATATTATCCAAAAAGATTTTTTTTAAAGAGAGATAGCATCAAAGAAATGGCATTGTCGTTGACCATACTTTATGAAAAGAAAAAAAAGGTACAAAGAGAGAGAAAGGTATATATATATATATATATATATATATATATATATATATATATATATACATATATGCATATATATATGCATATATATGTATGTATCTACATACATATATACATACATACATACAAGTGTTGGGAGAGAGAGAAAGTCAGACATGGCATCAAAAAAATAGCATTTTTGTTGACCATACTTTATGAAAAGAAAGAAAGGTATAGTTGAAGGTGTACACGATACACCCAAGGTGTGTGCGTGAGAGAAAGAGAGAGATGAGGCCAGAAGATAGTAGTGCCTTCTTTCTGTAACACCTACCTATGTGGTATAGTGTCACATACGAATACTTGATTTGTATTAATAAATTTTAGACGAATGAATTTAAACTGGATTTTTACAATTAACTAAAATAATTGATTGCATGACTAAATAATTACGTGTATGTTAAAATATTAGAATATAAGTAATTATTTAAACTACGTAATCATGTGACTGATCAAAATGTCAAACATTGAACGTGACATCACGACTATGTGACTAAAATAAAAAGATGTCTATTACTAATTTAAAACAAATGATTGCATAATCACATTATTTAAATATAATTCACTTTTTATTTACTTTGATTATGTGACCACTATAATAATAACAATAAAATAAACTATCGATTACGTGATTATATTATTTAATTTAATTTTTATCTTCCTTTAATTACATTCATTGAATTTTTAATTAACTTAGGATAACTCACTAATTTATCGTATTATAACCCTAAATACATTTTGCTGAGTGAAATAATTAAAACACATATCAAGACACTTACACACACAATCTATTGTCGAACTAATATTCATAATCAAGTATTTATAGAAATTATTTACGCATAATAGTACAACAAAAGAAATACATAGTCACTACTAAAATTTAAATATCATCTTCAGAGGCACTTAATTCACTTCTACCTCGACTTTCATAGTAATACACATCTTTACTCAGTTTCTGAATACTCTAAAAATACCATATTTATAGGGGTAAGAATTCTACATTCTCAGTAAGGTTTTAAACTATATAAAAATAGTTATAAAAATTATGGTTCTTCCAGCTGTATATCATACTGAAAACCATTTTATGATTAATATTAATCATTAGAATATGAATAATTCATAACAATACATTTTGAATTAGGCTTGCTAATAGCCAATTAACTAATTCTAGGCTTTCTACCTTATCTTAATAAGCACTAAACTCTTTATCAATTACATGATCACATGTCTTAATAACATAGAGCTTTAACCCTCTTTAAATAATTTTTACTTACATGGTCTCATATCTTGGGGCATAGCCCCCACAACGTTCATCATTAATGGTCATTATTATAAGTGAGAGTTTTCCCTTGACATACGGCGTTTCCTAACATAAGTGGTTATACCACACCCTTTTGGTGGATTCCACTTAACATATCCATACTCTTGGTAGACTATATCCACAAAGTGGGCCTTAGACACATGTAAGACTTTCATGGATCACATGCCTTTGGATAATCTCGATAGTATTTTCTTTATCATCTCTTTTCTAATCTTTCCAATTCATCTCCTTTTCACTTTTCCTTTCTTGAGGATCATTTCCAAGCTTAAAATATTTCTTTCACTTTACTTATATTGAGCATGCAATTGACATAAGTGTGATTTCAAGACATTTACATTATTCATAGGCCATTCATCAACTACAAAGCTTAACTATCATAATTTCACTTAATGACCATACATCATTGACTTACTTTCATTGGCCATATATCATCAAACTCAAGGCTCTAATATCATAATAACATTCAATGGCCATACATCATTAAGATTAGTGCTTAATTATCATTTCTTACCTTGAAATCACAACTCGAGTCATACTTAGACAAAAGAAGTTTCCTAAATCATAATCCCACAATTTAGCCCTCTAATGATCATTTTTGCATTCTAAATTTAAACATCAAAAGAATTCCCTTAATGCTCACTAAAGCCATCATAGGGAATAAACTAACCTTTCCATGTCAACTCAAGAATACACTCTTAATACTTTTACTCTTAATTAAACATTACATTCTAATTAGGATTCCATACTAATTGGCATTCTAAAACATTGGCTAATGCCTAAACCGTGTCACGACCAAGTCTAATTTTTCTTAGAAATTATAAATTTTCTTTCAATCTTGCCCGCACCACTCACATTATCTTCCTTGTGTCATATAAATCTTACACTACCTAACAAACCACCATTCTCTTCCTTTTGAACCCTATATAGCCAATTCCACTAATATGGTGCATCATAGTTCTTTCTTTCAATTTTCTCACTAAAATTGATTGAAACATAATCAAAACACTTTAAATATTGCCACCCACCTAAATAGGCTATATAAGTACCTTATTGAAGCCCTATTATGGACGTGATACTATTAGGGAAGTAACATAAGTATTTTAAGTTCTTTTAAACATAGGTAAGCACAAAGATATATTAGTATGATTCTAAAATCTACCAATCTAATAATTTAATACTTGACTAATTAAATATAACTCCACCTGAAACACCTATGGCCGCGTGCACTATAGTGACATATTAATTGACTTCCGAGCTAAATTATACATAGATAGTGATAGAAAAACATTGAATCATTATAACAAATTCACAACCATACATGAATTTACATAGTTTCTCATAAAAATACATCCATAGCCGTGAGCTATCTAGAGAGGAAATCTAACTATTTCAAGCCTTTTGGGCTTAATTAAGTCTAACAATATACTTGCTATTCATATATGAACTAATGACATCCAACGACTAGGAGACCACACAAGACCATGTGCATCAAGAGAGAGATCTAGGCCACTTTTTAAACTATGTAAGCATAAATAAGCATAAATCACATCTAGACATGCTTAGATTTACATTTACCTACTCAATCTTGACAAGATTTAACCAACATCAAGGGATCACTCACACAAATCCTAGGTAGACATCATGAAATAATCAAGCTAAATTCACTTAATCAAGTATTAGATATATCCAATCTTGCCATGAATCATCCATATTTAAGTTCAATACTCAAGAATCCCAAAACCACCATGGATTCAAGAGTGATAAAAGTCATAGAGGATAACCATGAAACATAGATTAAAGCTTGAAAAAGTTTAGGTTTAAACCCCCACCTCTTGAAGACAAGCATTTTTCCCTCTTGATTTTGGCTTTTTCTTCTTTTTCTTCTTTCTTTTTCTTCCTTTTCCGTCTTCCTCCATGCTTGGCCATGAGCTTCCTCCCCATTTCTTCCTCTTTTTCTTTTTCTTTCCTTTCCCTTTCTCTTTCTCTTTGGCCGTGAATTTAGGGATTGTTTTGGGAATGTTGGATTTGTTTATTATTACATAAGCTAATTTGGCTTTGTTAGGTAAGACAATCAAATTCTAGTCTTTGATCTTATGTCTATCATGTTAATGATGTCTTCTAGTTAGATTTGAACCAATTTAGTTAGGTTTGAACTAGATAGGAGTAGCTAGGTTGGTTTAGTTTAGTTTCTCTAACCAAGTGATCATTACTTTTTTTTAGCCAATAGTTTTCTTTCAGGTGTCAAGACATTATTGGCTAAGCTTCTAACTAATCACATGCTTCCACTTGTCACCATCCTATTGGCCAACCCTTAGGCAATCACGTGCTTCCAAGTGTCAAGATCCCATTGGACAAAATTCTAGCTAATTACATAGTGCCAAGTGTCAAGACATCATTGGCCAAGACTCTAACCAATCACACTCTTCCAAGTGTCACAACCTCATTGGCTACTTCTTGACCAATAGAATGCTTAAACAAGTCACAACTTTATTGGTCAATTTTCTAGCCAATCATAGGCCTTCACATGTCAACATCTCATTAGCCCATTCTTATCCAATCATATGCTTATACATGTCATAACCTAATTGGTTTAATCTAAGCTAATAGAATTTTTGCAAGTGGCACTATCTCATTGGCTTATTCTACAAGAGTCACTTTTTTATTAATTTTGTTATGCTATTCTCATCTAATCACATCATAAAGTGACTAGAAATAAATTAGTGAACTAAATGATCAACTTAGCTAATTACTAATCTCTAACTTTTCACTGGATAGAAATGTCCCTACTCACATATCCAAAATTATTAAATTGTTACTATTTCGTTTTTTCTATTTCATTGGGTATTTCAACTGATGCTTTGTTTTCTTACATAGTTTTCAGTGCTCTCTTCAATTTGAGTAGTTATATTTTAATAATAAAAATTAAACAAGGTGAAAAGTATAGCAATAATTATTTTATTAACTATTAGTGCAATTAGGATTATGTATTTTATTCTAAGTTAGGGGTGGATGTTACATTTTCCAATCTTTTTTCCCCATTTTCCTATCCTTCCATTGTTTTATGTACTTTGCAATCCTTGAAAAAATTATTGAATGCTTATTCAGCATAATTCTTTTGATAAATAATTTTATTTTTGTTTTTATGTAAGAGCATACATTTGTACCATTTCATGATTTTGAATTCATTAAATTCATATGAAATATTTTTGTACAGTTCAACGGTTTTTTTTGTCATTGTGAATTTAAAAAATAATTAACAAATTGATTCTCTTAATAGATTTGCCTTAAAATATTTTTATTTTGAAAAATTATGAAAATGTTTAAAAGAGAAAATTAAAAAAAAACTTAATTAAAGTGTCATTTTTGTTAAAAACATGATTATTTCTTAATCTTTTGATGTTGATCAAGTTATGTGATTCCTCTGTAATTTGAGTTATACAATGAAATTTATATATGTAAGATTGAGTAATGACATTCGCACAGATTTTATCGTCATAAATTTCTATAGTCTTACTCATATAGACCATTAAGAAAAAGTGATAGTGAGACGCAAACCCGATCTAATGACTTACATTAGACTTTGTGAGAGTTTTGTTAAAATTTTATTTGTGCAATTAATTTTTTTAAAATGTAACTCTGCCCTGCCAAAACTTTTTATCAAGTTCCGCCACCGTTTGCAACAAACCAATTGGCCAACCCAAGCCTGTAGGAGGAGAGAAATTGGATGCATCCATATAACAACTGTTTAAATTGTACATTACTGATGCTTTGCATACAAAGAAATCATTTCATTGCCACTAAACTTTGTACCTTCAATTTACTTTTGTTTTGGTACGATGGTTGAAAAGAGCTTCCCCACAAAGAAGCCATGAACTGTTTTAACTACCAATTCATGTCATATAAGCCACTGCATGATCTAGTTCTTTCGATTTAAAAAAAATAATTTTATTTCTTTTTAATTCATCTTTTTAATAATTTTTATAATTACTAAACGAATTGAATGTTTTTTAATCTTATCATGAAGCAAGTTAAAATATATGCAGTAGGTCCAAAATGGAAGGAACTAACCAAAACACGTCGTATCATGAAACAAATGCAACAAATACTAGTCACCGAGCGGACCTGTCAAGAAGTAAAATTAGACGCCAACGACTTCTAAACTCCATATGATGATAATCTCTTAACAAAAAACATTGATAATTGTAGATTATAACTCATATAATCATCATTTCATGCATATGGTCCCATATATGGATCAAAATAGATATATTGATCATGTGAAGTATATTACAAGATAACATACCCGTGAATCTACAGATTGAATGCCTAGAAACAGAGTTTGAGTCCTTAAATTCATGGAGAGAATCAGAAAGCAAGAGAGAAACTGATTTCGGAAGTTTCCTCAACCAACATTCGGTTGTGTATATCTTACTCTTTGCTGATTTTGCATCTTATATAGATGCATGCATGGGGTTGGGCTTGGCCCATCTTGGGCGGCCAGTCATCCATTCCTCATCTCCCACTCGCCTTGATGGGTCAAGTTCTCTACTCTGCAATTCATACAGGTAAACAATCCGTGCGACCAGATACTCATAGAGCTCGTTGCTATATATCTGTTAGGAAGTATATAACAGCTCACAATGGGACTTTGAGTAGATCATGTATGTTGTACCCTAGACAATCAGTCACATTCACAACTCTCTTATCTCATTTTGAACTTTGTTTGTTCATTGTATTCACAACTATGACTAACCATATATAGTCATAATTGGTCGACCAGTGAATACAATCAATATGACAGATATCTCAAATTGATCTTCCTCTTTACTTAGACTCTTAATCTGTGTTTAATTCGTTTTTCTAGGAATTTTCCATCCGATCGAATCGTTCATGACCATTGGCAAATCCTAAGATAGCAAACATCAAACACAATCTTGAAAAACAAGGTAAGAGTCTTAAGGGTACTAAAATGAGGTGTTCTTAACCTCAGAGTCTCACACGGCTTAAATAATGAGATCATAAATTTAGCCATCTCTTTTTCGCATATATAATGCATACGTAGCATGAAATACGTATTACAGTATTTTTCTCCTTTCCCATGGAGTGTATGCCTTCATATTTAAATACTGTACAGATGGTGGTTCAGACATTTCCAATGTCTAACCTAAGTTCACAAAATCTACTCTGTTATAAATCAACAGAACTCTCATCTGGTATAAGACAGATAAAGTGAAATTTGTGGATTATTTTCACTTTTGGATATAACAAAATATATCCCATCTTAACATTTAGTTAAGGCGACCATCATATTTCAAGCTCGAGCTCTTAATTACCACTTAGATAATTTAGCTTGAAATAGTCTCATCTCTATTTTACACACAGAAATAAAGGTGATTATCCGTGTGAGTAGGCTAATCTGAGATCTGTCTGGCATACCTTTTAATAAAGATATGTACATAACATTAAATATATATGTATATGCATAAATGTTCAATAAATGTGGGCATTAAATTGGGAAATAATATAGTACATCAAGTTCTATGCAATCTAGAGTTTTTACATGGTTATTGAATACGTCTCTAGGAATAGGTTTCGTCATAGGATCTGCTACCATCTTTGCATATATGTATTGCACATTACTCTTTTGTGCTACCAGTCCTTCATATAATTATACTTAGTATCTATGTGTTTGGTCTTACAATGAAATTTAGGATCTTTGGTGTAAGCTATTGCTGCTTGGCTATCACAATTAACCAATACTGAGCTTGCAGCATTCTTAGTTACACCTAAATGATCTAAGAATCTTCTAAGCCATACACCCTCTGTACTGCTGCTGAAACTGCCAAAATTCAGCTTCCATTGTTGATAAGGCTATACATGTTTGTTTCTTACTACTCCACGATATAGCACCATTATTTAGTAAGAACACAAATCCAGAGGTAGATTTTCTCTCATCTAAAATCTCTCCCCAGTCAGCATCAGTATAGCCTTCTAGACGCAGATCATTTCTTGATAGCTCAGTGTGTAATTTGCAGTACCTTTAAATATCTAAGTATTCTCTTTACAGTTGTCCAATGTGCTTGTCCAGATTGGATTGGTATACTTACATGCGACAGCAAAACAAATATCAGGCCTGTACACATCATAACGTACATTAAACTTCAACGGCACTTGCATATGGACACATTCCATTTGCTTTTGCTTTGTGGAGTCTGAGGACACAGCCTTCTGCTCAAGCCTACACCTTTTGCAATAGGAGTATCAATGGGTTTGCAGTCTCTCATGTTAAACGTTCAAGTATTTTGTTTATATATGTTTCTTATGAAAGGAGAAAAGTTTTCTTGACGATCTCTTGAAATCTTAACTCCAAAGGATATATATACTGCTTCACCCATATCTCTCATTTCAAAAATTGGTATTAACTAACTTTTGACAGTGCTAAACGAACTCCTTACTGCTCCCACTATTAGTATATCATCAACATATAATGATAAGATCACAAACTGATCTTTGGATCTTCTAATATAACGCAATATCTTCGTCAATTTTGACAAAATTATATTTTATTACTGCTTCGTGAAAGCGTATATACCACTGTCTTGAAGACTGCTTAAGCCATATATCGATCTTAAAGTCGACATACCTTTTGTTCTTGCCTTCTATTATGAACCAACTGGTTGTTTCATATAAATTTCTTCTTCTAATTCTCCATTTAGAAATGCAGTCTTTACATTCCATTTAATGTAATTCAAGATCCATACTTGCTACTATAGCTAAGATAAGGCGAATCGAGGTAATCTCACTACAGGATAAAAGTTTTTTCATAATCAATCCTCTGTTGAGTATACCTTTGCTACTAGGCGAGCTTATATTTTTCAATTGATCCATTAGCATTTCGCTTTATTTTGAGACCCATTTGTTCCGATGGCTTTGCGTCCTTATGGGAGATCAACCAATCCCAAACTTGATTTAATCTCAAGACCCATCTCTTCTTCCTTGTTTTCATCCATTTTTTCTTTTACAGGGCATGATAGAGCTTCTTCTATGTTCTTTGACTCTTCCTCATCTAGTGGAGCAACCATTGAAAGCTTCCCCTTCTATGTCAAAAACGTTTTCCGGGAATACTTTTACGATTTGATCGTCATATTAAAGTTGTTTATCTTGAGCTTCGTTATGCTCATTGGTGCTCCCACTCAGATCAAATGGCTTATCAAGTGGTTGTAATTGAGACTGGTTCGTATTTAATTCCCCACTTCTCACATTGCTTCCCACTTGGATGTGATGGTATCTCAACGTGTACAGTTGAGGTATTGCCAATACTTTGATCCAGCGTTTCAAAGAGGAATTAGTTTTCACCAAATTTCACCCCATTTAGGAAATTCTGTTTCCATGAATGTGGCATCCCTTGATTCAAATTCAGTTTTACTCCCACTTTCCTGCTCACCTATAAACACGTATCCTTTAGAGTGTTCAGAGTATCGTATGAAAATACTCTTCATACCTCGTGCACCTAATTTTCCATATTTGTGCGAAGGAACATGAGTATAGGCAGCGCACCCCCATGGTTTTAGAAATTCCAAGTTTGGCCGTCTGCCTGTCCATAACTCATATGGAGTGGTAGTTACTGATTTTGAAGGGACTCGGTTAAGTACATAGGCAGCAGTTAACAATGCATCTCCCCAAAAAGAGATTGACAAACTTGCATGTGCGATCATTGACCTAACCATCACAAGCAGGGTTCTGTTTCGTCTCTCCACAACACCATTTTGTTGAGGAGTATAAGGAATAGTTAATTGTCTATCTATCCTTTTTTCATCACATAGTTCTCTGAATTGAGCAGATAAAATATTCACGACCTCAATAAGTCCTTAATGCCTTAATTTTCTTGTCTAATTGATTTTCAGCCAAACTCATATATCTTTTGAAACAACTTAGTGCCTCTGATGATTTATGAGTTATCAAATAGACATAGCTGAATCGAGTATAATCATCTATAAATGTGATGAAATATACAGCCCCATGCCTTGCTCTCACATTCATTGGACCACAGATATCTAAATACACTAATTGCAAAGGAATTTCAACTCTAATTCCTTTTCCAAATGGTTTTCTAGATGTTTCCCTATTAGGCAATGCTCACACGTAGGTAAATTGACTCTTTCGATATTACCCAATAAGTCTTCCTTGGTCAGTCTGCTCATTCTATGTTGGCCAATATGACTAAGTCTAGCATGCCATAAATTAATATCAACATTGTAAGTACTAGAAGATGTAACTAGGGAATAACAAACATTCGCAGAATGTAAGTCATAATCTTAATACAATGAAACCATTTTAAAAAATATCCTGAGTCGTAAAATGTTGTTTCCTAAGAACACATTTACACCATTTGAATGGAAGTTTATTGAAAAACCAAGCCTAACCAACACTATTACAGAAACAAAATTCTATCGTATGTCAGGTGCATAGAGGACATCATGTAGGAATAGGGTGCGCCCCGTTGCGCATATTCAATTGACATGTGCCAATCCCTTTGACAGCTACTCGCGTGTTGTTTCCTACATAGATCCACTTTGCTCCATGTGGAATACGCCGGAAATTCCACGAAGGCATTCCTATCCTTTGCTACATGGTCGGTGGCTCCTGACTCTACAGTCCACAAAGGATGTGATTCAGATAAGAAAGCAGAACTTGAGACAAACACATTATTCTCAAGTGGATTAAGGGTGTTTACCTTCTTTGGCTGGCGACAATCGCGAGCGAAGTGACCCTTCTTGCCATAATTGTAGCATTTCACCTTTGACATATTTTTCTTGAAAGGACACATTCCTTTCCCTAGGTTGGTTGATTCCTTGGCCTTTTGCCAGACGAAGATGGACCCTTGCCTTTCCTCTTGTGAGAACCACCACCATGATGCTTGCGCTTGGAACCCGAAGCTCCTTGTGAGCTAGAACCTGCAAAGTAGATATCACTTTCAGGTTTAGCCGCCTGTAGGCGGTCCTCTTCCAACTCAATATGACGCATAGCATCCTCAAATGTCTTGATGTTGTCATTGTGGGTGAGGTGGATTTTCATGTGTTCCCAGCTTTTTGGCAAAGAACGAATCACCGCTTGCACTTGTTGCTCATCAGTGAGGACGTGGCCAGCATCCCGCAGCTCACTTATCATATTTGCCATATGCCTCAGATGTTGTTTCATTGTCTGAGCATGTGGCTTCTTATATGAATCAAATTTCACAGTGAGCTGTCTCAGTCTCGTAACTGAAGTGCTACCAAACCTAGCAGCCAATGCCATCCACATATCCCCGGCGTTGTCAAAACGGACAAACTCTTCGCATGATATCATTCTCCATGCTGCTCAGCAACGTAATGCAAGCCAGAGAGTTTTTCTTCTTCCATGCAACATATGCATCTTTGTCACGCCTGTGCTGTGCAGTGGTTCCATCTTCAGGTTCTGGCATAACCTGATTCAGTGTCTCAAGAACCTCTTGTTCTTCAAGCACATACTGGATTTTTAATTTCCAAATTTCATAATTGTCGCCATTGAGTTTCTCACCCTTATTCAACTCAGCAACAATGTTCTTTGATGCGGAAGCCATTGTATTTAACAAATTAATTCTAGATATACATGTACATAATTTAATGCCCAACATTTATGCAATATCATATCCAATTATCAATTGCATTAATAAAATTCCTCATCAGATTTCGAAGCCAAAAGTTCACTTTGTTCCCAATCAAACTTCGAAGATCTAATTTGAAATTAATATTAATACAATTGATTTAAAATGATAATCTTATAAAGTCACTAAAACTTTAAGATTCCCCACTGAAATAAATATGGATAACACATATGTATTTAGCATAAATCAAAACATATATATGTGGAGAGAAAAAAAAATTATTTCAAAATTTTTTTTCTCCTTTTCTAAAGAATTTTAACTAAAATAAAATCAAAATAAATATTTCTAATCCTCAAAAAATTATATAAAAATCATAAAAAATCAGAAATTTATTTCTGAGTCCAACAGTAAAAACCGCGTCTCAAAATAAGGTTCCACGCGCTCTCACGTGCCACTAGAACTCGTTCCCACACGCGCTTCCACGTGCATCCACGCATTTCCACGCGCTCCACGTGCTTCCACGTGCCGTCATCCAGAAGGTGACTGCACGGGGGGCGCATGTGTGTCACGCGCCATCAGACGCGCCTCACGCACAGCTGAAATGCGGCGCGTGAACGACACGCGTCACGTCAATGCTAACACGATGCGCGACACGTGTCTCCGTGTGACGTGTTGTTGTAATATACGTGTCGTGGCAGTTGACGGCGGTTATTACTGTTGTCAAAATGATGTGTCGTTTATATGTGAAACGACGTGTTGTTTAATGTGGAATCAAAACGACCTATCGTTTTGGTCGTCTTCTTCCTCCAGACGGGTCGCGTCGACCCGTTTTCGATCCGGTTTGACCCCGTTACTAACCCGACTCTATTTTTCACGTTTTTGGGGTCCTTCCTAAATCAAAATTTGTAATTTTTGTGCCAAGATCTCTTGTTTACTAAATTCGAAATTGTTTTATTGCATAAAACGTAATTAAAAATGCTTAAAACACCATTTTCTGGGGAAAGTCAAAATCGGTTTCATTTCTGAAAAAAATGGTGAAACTAACATGTTTGAAGGCTTATATCTCCCTCATTTCTCATCCAAATAATGCAAATTATATATCAATGGAAAAGCTTGAAATGTCTAGTTTTCATTCATATAATTTTTTCATAATAATTCGCAACGTATTGGACAGAAAATTTGGACGAACAGGGCATCATGAACACGTTAATAAACAGTTTCCAGAAATCTAAAAAATTCACAGAATTCACCAAAACACACGTATTTTCATCATATTTTAACCACGAAAACAATGTTCAGATATCTATAACCCTATGCTCTGATACCAATGTAGATTATAACTCATATAATCATCATTTCATGCAAATGGTCCCATATATGGATCAAAATATATATACCGATCATGTGAAGTATATTACAAGAGAACATACTCGTGAATCCACAGATTGAATGCCTAGAAACAGAGTTTGAGTCCCAAATTCGTGGAGAGAATCAGAGAGCAAGAGAGAAACTGATTTCGGAAGTTTTCTCAACTAACATTCGGTTGTGTATATCTTACTCTTTGCTGATTTTGCATCTTATATATATGCATGCATGGGATTGGGCTTGGCCTATCTTGGGCGGCTCAGTCATTCATTTCTTCAATAAGGATAATAAGTATGATTATTAGCAAGTAATTCAACTAATTCTATAAATCTCTTAATAACCAAAGTAGTAACAGTTTCTTAAGACTACGTTTCGGAGAGTTTGGAGAGAATAAAAAAAATTAAAAAAAATAAAAAAATAATGGAGAATGAAAAAGTTTATTAATATATATATATATATATATATATATATATATATATATATATATAATTTAATAAAAAGAAAGCCAATACGAAGCACTAGAAAAAAAAAACTGCATAAAGCAATACATTATATTTAAAGCAAATGTAGAATTTCTATCAACAAGGTGCAATTAAATTAGCATATTTCTCTTGAATTAGAAACGAGGGTGAAGAAAATCGTAAAGAAAAAATGACAACTCTTGAGAAAGAAAAAAAGACTTGCATTGACTAGGAAAGACGTTCAATGTCTTATCAACTTAAAATTGATTTCAATTCTTCTTAAACAAAACAAAAGCTGCTAAACTCTCTGACCCGATATTTGAATGTGATTTGGAAGTGAAAGTGCTACGTGTGTCAGTCCAGGGGCAGACTTGGTGCCTTCCCGTAACTCAAGGTCTCCTATCCTTCTCTTGCCATTTTCCTTTAATTATGCCGCAAACTCTTGTTAACTTTCCTTTCATGTAGGGTCCGTTTAGTGTGTATCGTTATGTTTTGATGATAGTTAGATAGCGTAACAGTCTTAGATATTCGCTCGTTAAAGGTTAAAAAAAAAAATGGAAAAATGGTGGTTGTAAAAATTTGTATTACACCACTTTCTTTTATTAAAATTTTTTTTTACCTAAACAAAAAAAAGTGTTTATATTTTACATAACTTTTAAAAATAAAAGTTTTAATATGACAATGCATGATTTTTTAAAATAAAAAATAATATAATCATGCACAACTTTTTATAATAATGAAAAAAATGATTTTATTAGCTCACTTTTAAAACCAATAAAATAATTTATTTTGTATTTATTATTTAAAATTTCAAATCTCCTTAAAAAAAATTCACTTGATATGCATGACTTTTGACAATAAAAAATAATACGATTAGACACAATTTTTAATAATGATAAAAAGATAAACAAGAATTTAACTTTATTATTTCACTTTGAAAATTAATAAGACAACCTGTCTTATATTTATAACTAAATAGTTTAAGAGTACGTTTGGTTTGATAGTAGAAAAGCCCAAATCCCGTTTGCAACTATCAAAAGCAAATTTAGAAATATAATTTGTTATTTGACAAAATTCACTTTGATCCTTTATTCACAATGATTTTCTCTCAAACTATGGCTTGAGTTTTAACAAATTTTTATTGTTTTTGCATTGATATTTTTAACTTTGATATTTTTTTCTTTATAACTTTTAGTTTATCTTTTTTCACTACACCTTAACTCATATTTTTTTTAGTAATTATATATTCAAAAGTAATTTTAATCAATATTATAAAAATAATATTTATTTTATCAAAATTAATTTTTAAATAAAATTTTTTTATAAACATACATCATTTCACTTAAAATTCACTTTTGACTAAAATTAAATTCGTAAAATTAAGTTCATTCAAAATTAAATTTATAAAAATCTAATTCAAATATACATTAAATCTACCTCAAAAGAAATGACACGATATTAAGATGACTATGCACAATTTATTAAAGTAAAAGATGATATGACTAAGTACAACTTTTCATAATGATGGAAAGATTAAAAAAAAATTTACTTTGTTATTTCACTTTTACAATTAACAAGACAACTTGTGATCTTATACTTATTACTAAAAGGTTTAAATCTACTTAAAAATTAAAGAAATGAAAATATTGACATAATATTACACAACTTTTAAGCCTCAAAGATGATATAATCATGCACAATATTTGTCTTGCACTTAAGGTTTGTGCCTTGCTTCTCAGCACAAGTTACTATTTCATTAACTCCATATAACCCTTTTTTTGGTGGCAGAGGTATTTTGGAGCTTGATAAGCTACTAGTCTACAAGCACTAGATGAAAGACGTGTTCTACAAGCTTAACTTTCAATGGTCAAAACATTATGTCATAATATAAACTAGTTGTAATACCCGTGCAAATGCTGGTGAGCAAAATGAGTAAAAAAGCAAAACAAAAAAATACAAAGGAATTACAAACACCTGTACATAGATAACACTTACTGTTTATTTTTTGGGTCTTCAAACCACCCTAGTGTTAAGCAAACAACTATATACTACAAAATATATTCCTGCAGTATAACTTTTAAACTATTGCAGATTTATAACAGTTAACCATTACACTAACTATTAGATCAATCCTAGTTATTATCCCTCTCCTTTTTTTTTTTACATGATTATTATCCCTCTCCTTTAGATAAAGTAAAGTATGCGTTCTTATTCTCTTTTTCTACAATACAAAAGAAAAAAGATGGACAATAAAAAAAAATAGGAAATTAAAATAAATATAGACAGGTATAATAGCAAGTTGCAACTTTACAAATCTATAGCCAAATAGATTGGAATGATTTGGAAATTGAAAAAGAAAAATGTTATTCCAAAATTAGATTTGGAACCAGAACTCAAACTCATCCATACACTTTCCAATTTGCATTTGCCATGTTAGGAACAAATAAAAATGTAGAGCCCAAAATATTGAGCTAGGAATTCAAAGAATTCATTCCAAACTAAAAGATCGACACGTGCCAAGAGGGACCCATATGTTACCCAAATATGGTTACTCAATATGAGTTCAGGTTCAAATAAACATTTACCAATCCAAGAAGAATGTAAGGGTCAATGGTTATTGCCCCCATGAATTCAAGTGCCCATCTCAGCAGATACCTTGACAGGAAGACTTTTACATCCTATGTTGGTCTCCAATATAGCTGGACCTAAGTTGGATTCAGCAGTTTGTGAATCTAATTTAAAATCAAGCTAATAGTCACACCAATCCAATTAACTCATATCAATCATTAATAATACATATACGCAGAATAACACGCAAAGAGAGCAAATACCAGCATAAGCAGTAACAATTCTACACAAGTCATTTTTTCATCTGCTTTGACAAAAATCATACCAAGAAAAAAATGTTGGAAAAAAATTAGTTGGAACACCAAGGCATAAAAAGTATAATGAATATATATATAGCAGAAAGGGGAAAATAGTAGGAACTCCAAACTCCAAAGAACTTACTGCCCGAATACCATAAGTGAACATTTGCAGTATTGACCCAGTGATTTCAAGAGATGATCTGAATTTCAATGTAAAGCCTCTCAACTTCGTTCCTTTGGGGACCTGGTTCCAAAAAACTTTAAACCCTTGATACTCATTAAATGCTTTATATCTACGTCAATTGAGAAATCAAATTGAAAAAGAAAAAGAAAACAAATCTATCAAATGCCCATTTCTACAAACTCATAAAAAAACACTGTAATTTAAGTTCTGAAGTATTAGTACTGTCCATTGAGATGAGGATATCTTCCTTTTCTTTTAGTAAATAACAACTGTTAGAAAAGAGCAACACAAAAACTTGAGAGTTGAAGGAGCAGCTAGATGACCAAATCATTTTCTGTGTTTTTGTCAAATCCTCATGTCTATTTGCATCCCAACCATTGAAACTATGCTAGTAAATCGCTTTTTCCACATTTCATTAAAATGCTAAAATAACAATAATAAATAAAATAACAGGTTCGTACAAAAAAAAAAAACAAAATAACATGTTGAGCACTACCACTAATTTGAATTTGAATTTGCCTATGCTTTTGTTCGCCATTTCCACCATAAACCTGCACCATCTTCAAATTGGTGAAGTGATAAATAAAATGAAAACCAGGCAAAGGAAATAAAAAAGAAGAAATAAAGTAAAGCATACGATATACAATAAAGAGGGTATTCAACAACTTCTCTTTAATTTATATAACATACAATTCAGCACAATAATGCTTTTGAGATGACCAAGAAAGACAAGAAGGTGACCTATAGAACATTTTTTAATCAAATTGCAGGGGTTTATTTGCATAAAACAGTCAGTATTCGCACGTCAGATATCATTATTTGGTATTAGCTACTTGATTTGCAGAGGAGAGGGGTTAAAACCAAAAAATTCAAAAAGGGGAGAAAGACCAAACCATAGCTTAAGAATGAGGAAAATAAACATATCAAACAAAACATATTGAGAGAAAAATCTGTGAACTCAGAGCAAGAAGAACAGAACAAACAGGACTAAGATTCAAGACTTTAATTCTTACCTTGATGTCTGAATCTTAGATGGTAACTCACCACATCCCTTAACCTTAGATCAAATGAAACATAGGAAGAATGAAAACGTAGCACTGAATCTTTATAACCCATAGAAAGAAAATGTTGTGGAAGATAGAAGAGAAATGTGACCCAAAAAAAGAGAGAAAATGCTATAATCACTCTATAACACAACAAAAGAAAACGCAACTGAAGTAAATATCTATTTCAATTAGACTATTATTGCACCCTATTTGATAATGAAAAGCAAAAGAAAATACCTGGAGATAAAAAAATGTCCAAAATGTAATCATTTTGAGATGCAATAATTGAAAGATTAAAAACAACCTAAATGTTCAAAATGTAACAACAAACTTCCATGATGCACAAAATTGGAATCAAGTTATTTCAATCTGACCTTTGGATATCTTAATTTTCCTATAATGAAAATTTTAAATGCCAAGATATCATAAATGTGACACAGGCCAAACCTCATACCAAACTTCATCCACACGATACCCAAATCCAAAAATACCAATAAATTCTTCTTTAACTATGAATTTCAAATGGATCGTCCTAAATCCATATAATAGACAATTAACAATAAATAGAAGCGAAAAAGGTTCATTCAAAATTTGTGGATACTTCAAAATATGCTGAAATGATAGTGGATGCGCAAGAGTAATGCTACCCTTGCTCCCCTTTTTGTCACCAGCTTACACCCCAACACGCAATGTCTCTAGAAGAGAAAAGTCCTCAACCATTACCACCATTTTAGTCTTTTTCATTGTTTTATTATTTAATAAAAGTTTAATTTTATTCTTATTTTTTTTATATTTTTAATTTTTTATAACATTTTAATCTTTTTCTTATCATTTTTTTTCTCTCTCCACCGTCATCTCCTCTCTCTACCTCCACATAGCATATTTGCTTACAGCATGTCAACACAGCAGCATATCAGACCGTCGTCATTTTTTCTCTTTCTTTCAGTCTCTTCCATACATCACTTCTATAAACAGTTAAACACAGCATATCAGACCGTCTTCATTTTTTCTCTCTCTTTCACTCTCCCCCGTACATCACTTGCTTTCGTTAATATATTACGAATCTATTATAACATAAAAATAGGGCTTTTTTCATAGTTTTATCATGTCATAAAAGTTCAATTTTATCGTACTTTTTCTTTTATATTTTTACTTTTCTATAACATTTTAGTCTTTTTCTTACCATTTTTTTCTCTTCTTTCTCTCTCCACCGTCACCTCCTCTCTCTCTCTCTCTCTCCACCTCCACATAGCATATTTGCTTACAGCATATCAGAACAGTATATCGAATCGTCTTCAATTTTTTTTTTAATTTTAAAAATTGAACCGGTCACTGAATTAGTCGAAGTATTGATTTAAGATTTAATGATTAAACCGTAGTCGAATCAAAATATAAATAAATATATATTTATATTTATATTAAATATAAGTATATTTATATATATATATATAATTATTTATATAATAATAAAATAAATAAAAATACAGTATAAATAAATAATAAAATTATTTAAAACATAAAAAAAAACATAAAGTAAAAAAATATTACATTTATATAAGTAATACAATATTAATCTACATAGTAATATAATATACAAATTAACCAAAATAAATATAATTTATATAATTCATAAGTTAGTTAATGGTATAAAATATACTTATTAAAAAAAATTAAATTGAATAATAAAAATTTATATTAAAAATATGTTTAAAATTATTTAATATTAAAACATTAAAATACAAATAAACAAAATACAATATATTTGGTAAGGACACGAAGGCATGCAAGACAAAAAGTCAAAAACAATAAACACACATCATAAGAAAATCTTGATCGTGACAGATGCACGGATACATCAACTATGCATGCGGCCCCCACACTCGCACCACCAGCCGAACTCTGCCCTCTCGAGATTCGCGTGATTTATTGCTATTTCTGTTACAATTTTTTAATATCTCAAAATGACGCCGTTTTCTTTTTTTTTTTTTATAAAAATACGATAAAACAACGTCGTTTCACTTAGTATTAATTAAAAAAGAAAAGGTCCGAATTATTAACCGTACGGACCGGTACCGGATTGACCGGTTCAGCCGATTTAGAATCAGTTCACCGATTTTTGATTCCACCGGTTCAGGGAGGTCGCCCGAACTGGTGAGGGAACCAGTTCCCGATCCAACCGGTTAAACCGGCCGGTCCGATCCGGTTCGGTTTTCAGAATATTGATTTTTTTCTCTTTCTCTTTCACTCTCTCCCATACGTCACACGCTTTCGTTAATATATTCGGAAGTTTTTTTTATTTGAGCGTTAATTTTGTTCTTTTATTACGAACCAATCCTTTTTTTTCCTATTTTTTTACTCTTCATTTTTTCTTTTCATTTTGGTTGGATCTTAACTTTCTTTCTTTTTTATTTTATGATTCAAAAATAAAAGAATCTGTATGTTGAAACAAATTGAAATGGTTCTTTGAAAAATATATATGCATACATGGCAGTAGTGCTTCTTTGGTGTTTAGTAATTAAATGAAATATTTAAAAAATATAAAATACACAAATAATCAAGTAGAATTTTATAACTTATTTTTTCTCTTATTTCTGGAGATATTTCCTTGCTCAAGTAAGGAAGTTTTCTACCCATTTTTCTCTATCAAATTATCACTAATTATGGCAGTAAAATATAAATTTAAATTATGAATTTAAGACTTTCAATTCAATTTAAATAGAATCCTACCTGCATATATATAGAATCTCACATTTATATAGAATCCTACTTTTAAGACTTTCTGGAGATCACTTGCATATATAAAATACCACCTTTAAAATTTGAGAATATTTCTAAAATTTTGGAGTTGTTGGAGAAGTTATAGGAAAAACACAAATTGCAATCTTTAAAGTTTTCAAATTTGTTCTTTTTTATCACAATGAGGAATATCTTGTGACACTCTGATTGTCATTTAATCTCGACTTATTTTGGATAATTATTGTAGTAGTAATAAATAAAAAGTGTGGTTGATTTTGTTGTTAGCTTGAATAGAACTCTTCAACATTGACATTATAAGCAACATCATCATTAAGAAGATCTCCTTTTCATCGCAATAGCTGTAGTATTTAGGATTTCTTTCGAATCATTCAAATTAAAATTTAATTGAATTAACATGAGTTAAATTAAATTAAATTGAATTGAAAATAAAATTGTATGTTTGGAACTTATTTTAAAATTATTATTTGAATTAATTTAGAATTTAATTTTTATGTTTGAAATGCACTAAAAAGGAATTAAACTAATTTTATTATAAGAAATTTACGTTTTTACCATTGTAATAATGTGATAATTATATCTTCATTAAGGGTATAATAGTAAATTTTATATAAAATCTTCTAAAATGCACCAAAATTCTCTCATTTTTAAGATGATTTTTAAACCAACCTAATTAAAAGTTATTAATTTTCATGAATTTTTAAATCATATTAATTTTCATTTTATAATTTTTCAAACAAAATATTTAATTTACTAATTAAATCAAATCATAAAATTTATCATTCCAATGTGCCATAATCTTTTTCTTCATTCTATATTTGTTAATTTTGTCAAAAGAACAATGAAGGAATTGAAAATTCAAAACTTTTTAAGCTTGAAATGATTTTCAGATTTCTTTTCTATTTTTTCTTCTCATTGCATCTAAAAATATTTCTGTAAATTTTGGCTTTCTTGCTTAATACTATAGCAATAATGAATTCTTCGATCACAAAAGAGTTTTGCCTTTTTTTTCTAATTAGTTGAAAAAAAGTAGAATTATACTTAATTTGTCTTCTATATTATATGGAGATACTTTTTTGATTTTCAGTCATTTTAGTTTTCATGATACCCTAACACAAAATTTAGTTGTTCATATACTTTCTATAGTCTTTCTTAAATTTTTCCATTAACTATTTTAATATATGAAATTATTCGGTCTTTATTATTTGATAAAAGAGAGTATTTGATTATATTTGGATTTAATATTGGAATAGAGAGTATTGCTGCTTGGAATATTGTAATGATTTTTTTTTTACTGAATTTTGATGTTACAAAACTGTGGTTGCCATGATCAAATTTTAAGATATTTGAGCTATCTCATATAAAATTAAAAAATATTGAAGATTAGGATCCCTACTTGCTTTTTCTTTTGGTAGTTGAAACTCTATTATAAAAAATTTCTAAGATTAAAATGAAACTATTCAGCTGTGAAAACAGATAAATTTATAATTTATATAGCTTTTGATCACATCAAACTTTTCTAAAACATTAAAAGAAGTGGATTGTGTGCTGTTGATTTCATTTAAACTTGATGTTGTGAATTTCTAAATGATCCAACATGTTGATCATAATAAAAATATTATAATTTCTAAAATTATATTTCCTTTGAATTGACATACATAAATTTATTAGAGTAAACGTGCATCGTACAGGAACTCAACTAGTAAAAAAACAAAATTAAAAGAGCGACCGTGGGCGGCAAAACGAACCATGAGTGTTTGACACGTGAATTCCACCATTTGCTACCTATACATAGAAGATGGATTGGAAGATGAATTCTGAGCGGGAATTTTTACTGTTGACATTGTAGACAGATTTAATGAATTAAATAGATAAATAGATTGGTTAATTTTATTATATTTTTAATTAACAAAAATTTTCATATAAAATTAAGAGATTTGTGTTTGATTATGACTTATGAACTTTAATTAATTTTCAATTTAATTTTTAATTATTATATATGGGTTCAAATTTTACTAGCATTCGAAACCATATACATAAGGGTACAAATTTTTGGGTTTTGTGTCCTAAATATGACTCTCCTTTTTCCATGCATGTGTTGTCAACTAAGCAGTGAGAGTTGCATTTTTTTTTTATTAACGAAAGGAGTTTAAGATATAATGTGAAATGAGGATTTAGAGTGTAGCTATTAGCACTTCAATATACCGATTCACACTCCTCACTTCAAAGGAAAGGTAACAAACACATAAGTCATATTAGAGTGTGAATATGCATATTGAACTGCCAATAACTCCACTTGAGGATTTAATATGAATAGAGAGACGACAGACAAAATTACAAGCAAAACAATCACATTAGAATTCTATTTCTGAATTAAATAGTCTCAAAATTTGGTATCACTTTTTATTTGATTAAGGAAAATAGTTGATAAAATTCTTTTAAAAAAATAAAATTGATATGTGAAATAAAATTAGGTTTGGGAGCCAATTGGTGCATAGAGCAGGATAAAAATTTAATCCCATAACACATATAATACATCTATCATAAGATGATTACACTAAAATTAATTGTGTGAATTATTAAAACATTAAATATTTAATTTATTCTCACAAAATCAAATAATGAAATAAATATTAATGACTAAATTGCAAATAAATTAAATTAAAATATTTATAAAATAATAAGCAATCAACTGAATTAAAATATTTATAAAATAACACACAACAAAATAAATTAAATTATTTACTAAGGCATGTAGACAAAAAAAAGAGAAGAGAAGAAGATAGTGGCAGAATTGTAAAATTACAAAATCAGCTATTCTCTTCATATTTTTTTGGCTGAACAGCAAAGAAAATTTTTTTGCGGGTATAATTTTATATGTCGTCTCTTTTCTCTTTGGATACAAACCGGAGAAAATCACAAAATTCGCCCTTTTCTCTTCTCCTAATTTCTTTTTTCTTAATTTTCTTGGGTCCAAACGAAGGGTAAACATACAAGTTACAACTATTCAAATAAAAACTAATATTTATTTATTGACATAAAACCAGAAAGAAATGATAACAAAAATAAATTAAATTAAAGGAAGAAATAAAATAAGAAAATCGCAGTTCTACCGCAGAAAGCTACCCATGATATCCATTCCTCTTCGGCCCCTGCCCAGTTTTTATTTCACTTCCTCAATGTACTCTTTGGAGTAAGAGTGGGCTTTTATTTCCTAAAGGCAGAATGTTGTAGTGGGTTGCAAATTCTTCAATCCGCATGCAGCGAAAAAGATTACCTGTTGCACGTATCTCATTTTGGAGAGACGAACCAAAGAATGTAACACCTACTTTCTTAATACGGTGTCACGATAATCTTTTATATAATTAAATATAATTAATAAATAAAAATAATTGATTACATATTTAAGTAATTTGATTTCTTAATTATATGATTATTCTTTTCTTAGATAATAATTAAATAATATCTAAAATCCTTATTCTCAAAGTCATATTATACGTGTAATGCTTGTCTAACTAATATCAATTTTCCATGATTGTTTATATCACTAATAAATATGTATGGTTTATTACTAATCTTGAAAATAGCAAACTTTATTTAATTACTTAATGGACATAAGAGAGATAATATATAACTTAACACAAGACATAAAATATAAATATTATTCATGCATAAATGATTGTTTATGTTGAACTTTCCAAGATAGTTTCATACAATATTCCATAATATCAAATATCTAAATCCAAGCTAAAATCATCTTCCATCTTCATTAATATGAATACATCCCGTCCACATATATTCAAATCTACATAAAGTCTTGGATCCTTACTAAGTGTTTGATGAGTCTAGAAACACCACATTTGAAGGGTGAGAATTACAAATTCTCAGTGGGAGTCTAATCAATATAAAAACAGTTAAGAAAGCTATAGTGCTTTTGGTTGTATATCATACAAAAAACATCTCTATGGTCACAAAGAAAGATTCAAGAAACTCAAGTCAACATAAGATCAATATTAAGCAACATCAACATAAATAATAGATAATATTACTATCTTTACTATCTCATCTTTTATCATCTTTGCATGTTCTGAATAACCGAGAGCTCTTTATCTCGCAAGGGACGTCCCCTTGCCTTTAAAACAGGAATCGAGTTCTTGGAAACCATACACTTGAGATTACCTTTCTGTTGAAGGATCATTTCTCTCGAAAGCGTCCCCTTGCCTTTAAAACAGGAATCAAGTTCTTGGAACCCATACACTTGAGATCACCTTTCTATTGAAGGATCGTTTCTCTCAAAAGCACTTCCCCTTTTGAAAGATCATTTCCCTGAAAGTTCACCTCCTTTTGAGGATCATTACTTGCATAAGTCTTTAAAGAATTCATTGACAATAATCTTAACTCCAAGCTCATTTTCCCTTTTGAAGAATCATTTCTCTAAAGGTTCTTCTCCCTTTCTAGGGATCAACATTATCAAATAATCATCAACATAATTAACTACATAGGATACTAAATCAAGCATAGAACATATCTTAAAGAAGATAAAAATATTCTAAAGGAAACTTAAACCAAGATAATACTATTCCTTCCATGAACCATGTATATACTTAGAATACATTTAAGAAAGCTTTTTAATAGATTTGTATTGTAGTTCATAAAGTTCTCTTCAAACAAAGGTAGTTCACACATAGGTAAGTGTTCCAAGATCAATTTCACAAGCATAGGTAGTTATATGTTCAAGTTCAATTTCTAAGCATAAGTAATCATATAAGTTTCAATCTCCAATTATAGGTAATCATGTAGGTTCTAAATTCAATATCCAAGCAAAGGTGATCATAGCTTTTAAGTTTTATTTAATCAGTTAATGCTTAGACTCATGGAAGTAATAGCATCATCTTGACAGAAAGATTTATATATGAAGCTTTTCTAACAACAAGATACATATCCTAGGCTATCTAGATCATGATTCATGAATCTATTCAAAGTAACCATAGGTTTTAAGTTTAGAGGAAAAGAGAGACGTTACCCCCACCTAAGTTGGGTTGATGGAAACCTTCCTCACTTGATTACACGTGCACTCCTCCTTGGCTAGCACCACACGGCCACTTTCTTTCTTTCTCTCTTTCTCACGTTCACACACTCTCACCTTCCAAATTGCAAGAGTTTTCCCTCTTTTTATGTGTGTTGTGCATGGAAGTGTATGCATGGGTATGTATAGACTTTTAGGGGTGCATGGTCATGGTTCTTAAGCTTGGTGGGATGTGAGCTTTAGGTTGGAAGATAATTAAGTCTCTCTCTTAGTCAATTAAGCAAGGTGTCTTACTAATGATGACCTCCTTTAGTTCTAGTCCAATAAGAAACATCCACTTGCTTTCTTATCTTATGGATCATGATTAGTAAGTAAGTTACTCTAATTTGGCTCCCTAGATATTGTATGGTCATGACTCTTGGTTCCTTATCTCTTTGGCTAAAATCACTTGGTAATTTTCTAACTTTTCCTTTGATTTATAACTAGATACCTTGCTTTCTAGTTTGTCTTACCATCATTAATCTTTAATAATGAGTCATATCTTTTGACTAAAAGATTTCTTGTAAGACTACTTTGTTCCCTAAGCTTACATGTGAGTCTCTTTTCTTCAAGAAAGTTTATATGTCTTCTAGCCATTTAATGCATTACTTTTACTTAACTTAGGTTACTTGGTAGGCTTTTCTTCATGATTGTTTGCTTTTTGGTTGGCCAATAAGAGCTTATACAAGTGGCTTACTAATTATATCTTGCTTTTGGTTTGAACCAATTGGAAGCAACCATATTGTTTCTTTATTCATAAGGCCATGATGACTTAGTTAGCTAAAAGTAACAAAGTTAGGGTTATCTAGTTACCCTAACTAGATCATGATTAGCTCATCTTGACTAGTTGGCTTTAGTTTCTTAGAATTTAACTAGGTTTCTAGTTACTAATTTCTACTTTCTACAACTATAGTCAAAGTAAACTTCTCTTATTCTAACTTTGGTTGTTATTCTTTCTTTCTTCTTGGTTTCACATGTGTTCCTCCCTTTTTGATTCATCCAAATCTTTCTTTTTTTTTCTTGTCATTTTCTTCTTAAAGCATAATCTTGCATCTTTCTAGAAAGGCTTGTTGGCCAAGCAAAGGGGTCTTCATGTGGAGGACTAGCCAACATGTGTTCTTATCTTTTTTTTTTTTTAATCTTGTTTTTGAAGAGTTTTAGTCATCCAAGTAACTTCTAGGTGATCTTAGAAAAGATTCCCATATGTCTTATCATATGTTAGCTTACTTGTTCAATTTGACTTTTTTTATGTAAGATTCTTATGTTTTGTTCTTTTCTCATAAAGTCTTGATTAGGTGTAACTCTTAGATGTAACTAGATGAATTCTTAGGCTATGGACTAAGTGAGTTTAAGAGTTTTGATCTTTGATCTCTTTCATGTGATTAATAAGTTTAATTTTAGGAATATTCTTGTTTTACTTGGTTAAGCAATATAGACTCCTTACACACCTATCCTTGTTTCCTAGGGGAAATCTTGACTTTTTATCTTATTATTTATTAATTCTTAGTCATATTTATTTAGGTTAATTTTTAGTCTATATTCATTTTAGAGATGCATGTGAGTTTATCGTAGAAGTCTTTTTCTTTTGTCTTCTTCTTAGTTAATTGCTAAGTCTTCTTGTTTTGTCTTCTTTTAGAAAGTTTCATGTGAGTTTACTTCTAAATCAAGGAAGCTTCTATTTGTCTTATTACACTAACAAATTTAGTTTGCCTTTCAAGTTTTTTGTCTTTATTCAACTAACCAATTGGATGAAGACATATTTCCTTTTCATCATTACTTATTTAATATAAAGATAAATTAGTTTAGTTTATTTAGTTATTCCAACTAAATTAGTTGATAGGACTCATGTAATTCTTGAATTTGTTTTAATAACCCATCATTAGTTTTGACTTCAAAAATCTTGACTCGTTACTTAAGTAACTAAGTTTTAATCTTATATTAACTTAATTATTACTTTTACTAAATTGACTAATGTGAAAAGAATCAATTTTAACATCTAGTTTAATGTGAAAAGAATCTTAACATTATGTAAAAACAATATTGTTCAATATAAAAGAATCTAATTGAAATCTAATTCATTCTATCTTAGTTATTAAATTTTCTTTTATTGTTTTAAGTTCTACATAACTCTTAAATTCTATAAATAATAATAATTATCAATAACTTAATTAAAAAAGAGAAGATGTCACAAAGAAGATGGAACATATCTCAAACAAGAGGTGAGGTGTACACGCACACAAATTCTAGTTAAGCCAAATTACACAGATTGGCCAAGCAAATTAATAGGAAATAAGAATTGTCACTGGTGAGCAATCAGCATTCAAGACCTAAGTTTCATGTTCGAAACAAGATGACCCATAAGAAATCCATTACAAATCTCATGCCTCCATCGTTTATTCGACAACCAATGAAACAGAACAATAAACTTTATTCACAAGCTAATTGATTGCCCACTAAGAATTAAGGGGAAGCTAAATGGATTCAGTTGCTACCACTGCCTCTTCTTCCTTGGTGTTTCAACCTTCCCTTGCTATTCGTTTCCTCTGCTTTCTCCCTCTCTTTCTTTCAACTCCTCCCCTCCGTCTGAACCTTCCCTTTCTTTATCTCTTTCTATTTCAACCACCCTTGCCCAACTAATCCTTTAGGACTTTTTCTTATAAAAGGATTCCCCAAGCAAGGTTGGTGAGCAGAATTTCACTTATGCCAGAAAAGAAAGAATGGGAAACTCATAAAAGGCTACGATGCACTATACTCCAAAATTGGTGACGTATCCGTATCGTATCCATATCCGATATTGATACTTGTACAATATGCTTGCATTTCTTTTTTGACGTATCCTTTTTTTTTTTATATCCATCACCCTTAAAGTACTACTGGAAATATTTGAGACACAAATTGAAGTACTGTTCTCTCCAATTATATCTCTCAAAGCATATTTTCACTTTTGCACTCTTGCCCTCTCCAAAATCATTGCACATAACAGCAAACTTTCATTCTTATCAAGGAACATATAAGAGCATGGAAAAGAAAAATGACTAGAGAAGAAGGAGAATACATGAAACTTAGGTTAGGATATATATATATATATATATATATATATATATATATGAGAAATAATTCATATAAATTTTTAATTATTTTATAATTGACTTACACTTAAAATTATAAATTTTTTAAAACTTATTCTTTTAAGTCATTTATTAATTTATGCATTTGTGTAGCTTCAATTTAAGTAATTATAAAGTAAAATAAAAGAGACTTCTTCTAAAATGTAGAATTTGTTAGAGATTTTGTTTTGAAATAATTAATTATATAAGAACTATGATCAAGCACATATTTTTTTTTATCAAAACAAGTTTTGAACTGGCAGGAACGTACCTTGTGCTTTAAAAAGGCAAGTTGTAACTGTCTAAACATATGTAACCACTAAAATTAGTGTATATAAGTAATTATATAAATAATACAATTGTAATTGTCGAACTTGACATATTTGTCAGCTTAATCGTTAATTCATATTTATACTTTAAGCACTATTTAGTTATGAATAATTCAATATTATAACTCTAACTATTAATGAAGAAAGTAATTATACAGTTTTATACTTACAAAGTAGGGATATTAAGTTAGTATTAATGAATCAATGAATGATTTTAAAAGTAATGCATTAAATATATACTTTATCCTAATTATATACTAATGAATAGTTTCAAGTACCTACAATAGTTTACATGTAGTAAGTAAGTTCTTTAAGCAATGGCTTTTTTGTTTGCCCAGAACAAATTTTCTTAATATTTTAAAAATCAAGTTAACGTATATTTTTTTATTAAAATTATGAAGTCACTCATTTTTTACATGGTTAAGAGTTAATCCTAATATGTTTTTTAATGTTCAAACTATTACTTTAAATAATTAAATTAGTGTTAGCTCAAGATACCTACATTGGAAAGCATAAAATTGTATTATTATTTAATAGTTAAGTTATAACATTGAATCATTCGTAACTAACATGGATTGGCGCAACTGATTGAAGAGATACGGGCAAGACTTTGCATTTGCATATGAAAGGGTTCAAATCCCCCTTTTGACTCTGAGCCAACCTATGTTAGTTATGAATGGTTCAAAGTAATACTATAAATTTATACTTATTGTAATTATATACTAATAAGTAAGTTCAAGTACTTCCTTAAGCACTAATTGATTAATGAATTGTTTAGTGTAATATATTAAATTTATACTTACCCCAGTTCCTACAGTGAAATTTTATGTTTATAGAACACATTCTGCATATAACTTGTTTTGTAACTCTTTTCTTATGCAATGGTTTATTTGTCTTTCTAGAACCGATTTTTTTCAATATTTTCAATATACCAAGTTAAATTTTTTTTTTTCATGACACAATTTATAATTTTAAAATTAAGAAATAAATGTCTTATTAATGATGATAATTTGAGAAGTTGATTATAATTGATTGAAAAATCAATTTAAGATTTGATTTGAATAAAAATTAATGAAGTTTGGAAGAATTGAATTCTCGAGATATTACACTCCCATTTTGATAAAGGTCAATACCATTTTTTTTTATATATAAAGTTGATACATAGAGGTCAATATCATTTAGCTTCAAAGTATCCTTGTCAATAACTGATACTTTTTTTTATTATTCTATCATCATAATCTTATTAAATAAAAGTGAAAAATAGAAAAAAATATATTAAGATTTTATTGAAAACCGTTTAAAAGCCCTCCCAGCACTTTTAGCCAAACTAAAGATGATATTCTACATATCCAAAAAGTTAAAATATCACCATTGCTATAGCTAATTTTGATCATTCCCTCGTAGGAATCTTAACTCATATTTAATAATAAAATTACACATAAATTAAATATGATGAGAGCAAATATGAGATAAAATAATAAAAATGGCTTAAAAACCAACCTACAACAAGTTAAATCTCTAAACTAATTTTAATGTTCAATTATCTCATCTTTGTTTTATGTTCAATTTATTTATTTTTTAACTGCATGCTTAAAAGTTAATCCTAATAAGTTTTTCAATGTTCAAATGGTTACCATGCTGCACTTTACTTTCTAAAATATATTGACGTGAACTGTCGAACTCACTCAAATTAACCAAGGCTTATAAAGAAATTTGTAATATAGGACAACCTGGATCGTCTCCCAAAGATTTTTGCATAAACTAAATCACTCAATTAAAAACAAAACAATAACAGGGGGGGTTTTAATTCGATTAAAATTAAAGCAAGAGAAAATTAAAGCAAGAAATAAAACGAAATTAACAATTTAAAAAGCAATCAACCAACCCAAAAATGAGGTTTCAAGGACATCCGTCACTGGACAAAGAATTACTGAACTTCGTGGTTGACCCTAGACAAATCGGAATCCCTGCATTCATATAGAAACCCTCTCTACTAGACAATCACCTAGCATTTGATCAAACTCTTGGTGTTCACTCATGCCATCGCATAGTGTTCACTTCAACCTGTTTTGATTTTAAGTCCCTTGGGTTAATTAACCTAAATATTAAATCTAACATTTAATCCCTTCCCTGG